>ML357688.1:4185-19308 GCA_005239505.1 Nicotiana paniculata | reverse complement strand
GGGGGGGGATAAAATTTACAAGATTACCTTACGACCACGTTCAATATATTTCATGGCAACAAGCTGTTTGGTTTCTTTGTGGCGCATGAGTCTGGCCACACCAAAATTCCCAGATCCCAACTCTTTTACTACCTCGTAATTCTGCATCTTTCAACTTTGCTAAAATTCTTGTACTACCGTTACTTACTTAATACGTACTATGATCGATCTCTATACGTATTTCTGTATACGTACAATTATGATATAATTACAGAAAAATGAATAGGGAAGCTAAGTGATCACTCTCGGTGTATTTATAGGTCCTCCAGTGGGATTTGAGATGAATTATATGTAATGGAGGACAGAAGTGAAAAACTGGCAAACTTAACTTCCCAACTGGCAAATGAAAGGTAACAGCTGAAACCTTTAATTAACAATACAGTCAAAAAATATACTCCACTGTGGAGAGAGAGAGAGAGAGAGTGCTTTGTTGTGTGTGTGGAAGACGAGACCACGTGAGGGAAAGAGTAGAAGAGAGAGATGGCCTTTGGTATGGGATTCCATTACGCACATACGCTCTCACCTTGCATTTCCAAGTTTTAAATCCCAATTCCCAACCACCACTAGTCTTACATCACTTCCATGTAATAATTTCGAAAAAATATATTGAAATTATTTGCCGTGTTTTTCTTTTATATATTTTAAAAAAAAATATTAATAGAAGGGATTTTGACTATGTATAAGGTCGAAACCGGATTCAGCTATTGTGTGATCAATCGAGACTGAAGCGTGACAGATTAAATCTCGATCTCTAGTTATATCGAACCAAGGGGCGAAGTCAAATCGTTGAGCTCGTGACCCTGAGGCCGAAACAAAATTGAAACCAAACAAGATCGAGGGAAATTTGCCGAGCCGAATAACAGAAGGCCGAAATATCCGCGACCGGTTGGAGATCACGACGGAAATCTCGACACGTATTAAGGAAAGACCGATTAATTAGCAAATTATGCGATTTTTTACCTTGTATAGAATTGTATCAAGAGTAGGACACTCCTACTATATAAAAAGGGGGGTCTGATCATTTGTAACACGCATCGTAATACGTAGCACAAAGTAATATACTGTTATTTCTAGCCCTTATCATCTTGTTGTTCTGTTGTTACATCAGTTGAAACATTTCTTGGTTTGAGGGTGATCGAACTCGAAGGCCAGGGCTGCTCAATTTGTGTGGTTTGCATTTATTCCCTTATCATCAATTTCAATATTAATCTATTTTCTTAATTTGTATCAAGTTATATCACGTATATTTAATACCGCGTATAAATTCAATTGTTATCCGATTTTAAGGGTAAACAGTTTGGCGCCCACCGTGAGGCTAAGGATAATAGTGATTATCTGGTACAAACTTTCATAACGCACACTATTTTACACTTGTTCTCTGGAGTATCTTTGATTCCAGGACCAAAATGTCGAACTCTCATTCAGTACCCCTACACGTTGACAATGATTTTGGTCACCACGGCAAACAAGATAACATAGCACCAGGGAACGACGTACCTCCGGTTAGCCTCGATAGAGCTCCGGCTGTAAATCCAATCGGCGTCAGCTCACATGTAGCCATCAATGCAAATTTGGCCGTCGATCCTGAGGGCAGCGTCCGTAGGGATGTCTGATCAGCCGCTCAAAGCACACATGGAGGCGAAGAGGGCGGGATCATCCTGCGGGTGATCTTCGAAATGTTGCAGGCTCAACATGCAACAATAGCCCAGCTCCAAAACTAGAATCACCCACCGAGAAGGATCGAGCCTGAGCCGTCCCAGGAAATTGTCCATAGGGTCAAATCAGTTTCAAGGAAATCGAGCTAGAAAGAATCCGAGACCGATCCTGCAATCATGAAGACGCTCAAAGAAATGACAAACAAATTGGGTCGAGGTAAAAGAAGATCGAGGCAAACGACAAGAAGGTGGAAACTAACAACTCCAGGATCGATCAAATCCCAGGGGCACCGCCAATATTAAAGGGTATGGATTCCAATAAGTTTGTGAAAAAACATTTCCCTCCGAGCGCGGCTCCCAAGCCGATTCCCAAGAAGTTCTGCATGCCCGAGATTCCTAAATACAATGGAAAGACCGACCCGAACGAACATGTCACCTCTTACACATGTGCTATCAAAGGGAATGATCTAGAGGATGACGAGATTGAATCTGTCTTGCTAAGGAAATTCAGAGAGACCCTGTCAAAGGGAGCTATGATATGGTACCAAAATTTACCACCTAATTTTATTGGCTCATTTGCTATGCTTGCAGATTCTTTCGTAAAGGCACACGCCAGGGCCATCAAGGTTGAAACCAGGAAGTCAGACCTATTCAAGGTAAGGCTGAAGGACAACGAAATGCTTAGAGAATTCGTATCTCGATTACAAATGGAACAGATGGACCTGCCACCGGTCGCCGATTATTGGGTTGTTCAAGCTTTCACCCAAGGACTCAATGTTCGAAGCTTGGTGGCATCACATCAGTTGAAGCATAATTTGATAGTATACCCGGTTGTTACTTGGTCCGATGTGCATAATCAGTATCAATCAAACATCAGGGTTGAAGACGATCAACTTGGGACTACTTCTGGGTCCATTTACCCTATGAGACCCGTCGATAGAATCAAGAGGGACATTGACCGAGAATCGAGGTTGAACAGAGATCGATACCAGCCATATAATGGAGATCATAGGAGCAACGGATCTGGGCGAAATCCTGTATAAAATAAAAGGAGAAGTGATCGAGGCCAGAGCTCTCGAGGGCTCATGAGCAAGAACGGATTCGACAAGCCTATCAGACCTAAAGAAGAACCACAATTATTAGAATACAACTTTAATGTTGATACAATCGCCATCGTATTGGCTATCAGACACATCAATGATACCAAATGGCCTCGACCTTTACAAACCTATCCAACCCAAAGATATCCTAACCAAATGTGCAAATATCATGGCACCCATGGCCAAAAAATGGAAGATTGTCGACGATTGAGAGAAGAAGTAGCCCAGTTATTCAATAACGGGCACCTTCGGAAGTTTCTGAGCGACCGAGCCAAGAATCATTTCAGAAATAGGGATTCCAATAAACAAAACGAGCAAGAAGAACCTCAACACGTCATTCATATGATCATCGGAGGGGTTGATGTTCCCCAAGGTCTGATGTTAAAGCGCACCAAAGTATCAATCACGAGGGAGAAACGATTCGAGATTACATACCAGAAGGAACTTTATCTTTGAACAACGAGGATACAGAACGAATCATACAACCCCATAATGATGCACTGGTAATATCTGTATTCACGAATAAAACTCGAGTTAAACGTGTGTTAATTGATCCAGGTAATTCAGCCAACATCATTTGATCGAGGGTCGTAGAACAACTCGGCCTACAGGACCAAATTGTGCCCACGACCCGAGTGCTAAACGGATTAAATATGGCTTGTGAAACTACTAAGGGAGAAAAAACGTTACCGATAAACTCAGTCGGAACCGTCCAGGAGACCAAGTTTATGTGATCGAAGGGGACATGAGATATAACGCCCTGTTCGGGAGACCGTGGATCCACAACATGAGAGTTGTGCCATCGACCCTTCACCAGGTGTTAAAATTCCCAACACTAAAGGGAATTAAAACGACCTATAGGGAGAAACCTGCCACGAAGGAAATGTTTTCCGTCGATGAAGTAATTCCAATATCAACACTCTCATCGACAAAAGAGTCAGATTCGAAAGCAAAACAGGAAGCCAAATAGCAATCCCGATGCAAACCTCGACCCAACTGGACAAGTAGGGGATTGACGAAGAGAATGATTACGAGATTCCTCGATCCTTCATAGTCCCTGATGATTCTAACGCTACCAAATCAACGGTCGAAGATCTGAAGCAAGTCATACTGATCGAACATCTTCCTGATAGAAAGGTATACCTGGGTACGAGGTTAACTCCCGAGCTCAGGAAAAAACTCATTCAATTTCTTATAGCTAACATGGATTGTTTTGCTTGGTCCCATCTCGACATGACAGGGGTCCTACTAGAGATCACCACTCATAAACTGAGCCTGGACCCGAAATTCCATCCAGTCAAGCAGAAAAGAAGATCCTAGTCCGAGATAAAGCATGCTTTCATCAAGGATAAGGTAACTAAACTCCTTAAAATAGGGTCCATCCGAGAAGTCAAATACCCGGAATGGCTAGAAAATGTAGTAGTAGTCCATAGAAAAGGGAACAAACTGAGAATGCGTGTGGATTATAAGGATTTAAATAAAGCATGACCCAAGGACTCTTTCCCTTTTCCAAATATCGATCGCATGATCGATGCCATGGCCGGACACGAGATCCTCAGTTTTCTCGATGCCTACTCCGGGTTCAACCAAATACGAATGAACTCGGATGATCAAGAAAAGACCTCCTTCATCACTAAGTATGGCACATACTGCTATAACGTAATGCCATTTGGATTAAAAAATGCTGGTGCCACTTACTAACACCTAGTAAACCAGATATTCGAAGAACAAATAGGGAAATCTATGAAAGTTTACATTGAGGATATGTTAGTTAATTCCCTGCGAGCAGAGGACCATTTAAAGAATTTGCTAGAAACCTTCAGTATATTGAAGAAGTACAACATGAAGCTGAATTCGAAAAAATGCGCGTTTGGAGTCGGATCAGGTAAATTTCTCGGTTTCATGGTATCCAACCGAGGAATCGAGATCAACCCCGACAAGATCAAAGATATTGAGGATATCATGGTAGTGGACAACATGAAGGCCATGCAAGCTAATCAGGTGCATAGCCGCCCTGGGGCGATTCATCTCGAAGTCTCCGGTAAGAGTGATCGATTTTTCTCGTTGCTGAAGAATAAAAGGAACTTCACATGGACCCCGGAATGCCAACGAGCCTTGGAAGAACTAAGCGATATTTAACGAGCCCTCCACTACTTCACACACCGAGGGCAGACGAACAACTATACTTGTATTTGGCAGTATCGAAGATAGCGGTAAGTGAATTCCCATCTCCGGAAGAACAAGGTACGCAATTTTTGATTTATTATGTTAGTCGGACCTTGGGTGAGGCCGAAACTAGATATCCCCACCTAAAAAATTGGCGCTCGCTTTGCTATGCGCCTCTAGGAAACTGAAATCGTACTTTCAATGCCACCCTATATGTGTTGTGACAACTTACACATTGCGAAATATAATGCATAAACCCGAACTCTCGGGATGATTGGCAAAATGGGCCGTAGAAATCAGTGGGTACGATATTGAATATAGACCCCGAACAAACATTAAGTCTCAAATTTTGGCAGATTTTGTGGATGACTTCACGCGACCCTAATACCCGAGGTCGAAAGAGAGTTGTTGGTAAACTCGGGGAAGACTTCGGGAATTGGGACCCTCTTTACGGACGGTGCATCGAACTCAAAGGGATACGGACTTGGCATCGTACTTAAGCCACCTACAGGAAATATAGTTAGACAATCTATTAGAACTGTGAAAATGACTAACAACGAGGCCGAATATGAGGCCATGATTGCAGGTCTTGAACTGGCCAAAAACATGGGGGTAAAGGTGATCGAAGCTAAGCGTGACTCCCTCATTGTGGTGAATCAAGTTAACAGAACGTTCGAAGTCAGATAAGAACGAATTGAAAGGTACCTAGATAAGTGACACGTAACGTTACATCGGTGAAAAGAATGGACTTTGCAGCACATACCTCGAGATCAAAATAGTGAGGTCGATGCCTTTGCAAACTTAGGGTCGTCGGTCGAAGATAATGATCTCAACTCCGGGGAAGTTGTACAACTCATGAGGTCAGTAGTAGAAGAAGGTTACGCCGAGATAAACTCCACAAGCTTAAGCTAGGATTGGAGAAATAAATATATGAAGTATTTGAAGACCAGGAAACCTCCCTCAGATCCAAAAGAATTGAGGGCCCTACGCACAAAGGCAGCCGATTCAGCTTGTCCGAGACAAAACCTTATTTAGAAGAATGTTTGATGGCCCACTAGAAATACGGCTGGGACCAGGAGATACCGAGTACGTTCTGATGGGAGTTCACGAGGGCACTTGTGGAAATCATTCAAGCGCTGAATCATTGGTTCAAAAGGTGATCAGAGTCAGCTATTACTAGATCCACGTGGAAAAAGATGCGAAGGAGTTCGTTCGAAAATGTGACAAATGCCCAAGATATGCTCCAATGATTCACCAACCCGAGGAACTGCTCCATTCGGTCTTGTCAGCATGGCCATTCATGAAGTGGGGAATGGATATCGTCAGCCCTCTTCCATGGGCACTAGGTAAGGCTCAATTTATCTTATTTATGACTGACTATTTTTCTAAGTGGGTTGAAACACAAGCATACTAGAAGGTTAGGGAGAAGGAAGTCGTCAACTTCATTTGGGACCACATCATATGTCGGTTCGAGATGCCATCCAAAATTGTGTGTGACAACGGGAAACGGTTTATCGGCAACAAAGTGACCAATTCTCGAAGATCAAAAGAATCTTATCGGCACCTTATTACCTTAAGGGGAAGGGGAAAGCCGAATCAACCAAAAAAACCATAATACAAAACCTTAAGAAAAGTTTAACCGACGCCAAAGGGAAATGGAAGGAGATCCTGCCTGAAGTCCTTTAGGCATACCGCACGGCTGTGAAGTCCAGTACCAGGGCTACTCCGTTCTCATTGGTTTATGGAGCCGAATCCCTAATACCGGTCGAAGTCGGGGAGCCAAATATCATATTTAAATATGCAACAAAGGTATCAAATAACGAGGCCATGAATACGAGTTTGGAGCTATTGGATGAAAGGCGTGAAGCGGCCCTTGTTCGATTGGCTGCCCAAAAGCAACAGATCGAGAGGTATTACAATTGAAGGGCCAAATTTGATACTTCAGTGTACGGTACTTAGTACTAAGGAAGGTCACACTAAACACCAGGAATCCGAATAAAGGGAAGTTGGTTTCGAACTGGGAAGGACCGTACCAAATTCTCGAGATCATCGGGAAAGGATCCTATAAGCTCGAAATTATTAATGGAGAACAACTACCGAGCAATTGGAATGTAAATCACCTAAAACGATATTACTACTACGGTATGACCCAATTCACTTCCTTTTATTTTGGACTAACACTTACAGGTGATCGACAAGAAGCAACACGAAGTTTTTAGGTCTAAAAGCACGCGTTGCACTCTTTTTTCCTTAGGTCGGTTTTGTCCCAAATGGGTTTTTCGAAATGGTTTTTAACGAAGCAACAGTGGATCGTGCTAACATAGAATCAAAGACCACGACCCACACTGGGCCTCGGGGGCATAAGACCTACTAGGCAACCCCCATATTTTAAAGGCCACGGTCACCCCGCTCGGGGACTGTTATCTTGGGAAAGCCTGGATAGCTCAGGAAAGCAAGTCCAATGGGCATCTCCCAAACTAAAAGGTTACGGCCATATTAACACGGCTCGGAGACGTCCGAAACCCATAACAAAAACTAGTCCTTCAAAAAAGAAATTTTTTTATAACCTGTTCTAAAGGCTACCCTCGGCAAACTCTAATATCGGCTACCTACTTTGGGAAAAGGTTTTCGGTAATGTTGAACCCTCAAGATGCCTTAAAATAGAGTAATGTAAAGGCAAGGTTTGTTTGAACTTTCGAACATAACCTAAGTTATTTTATACTAAGGCATACCAGCGTTCGTGAATACAAGTAATAAAGCAAAGGCAAAATTTGAAAGCCGAAAGAGAAAGAAAGCGTTATATATATATATATATATATATATATTCTTCTTACAAAGGCCAGAATGGACCGATACAGAAATATAGAACGGCCAAAACGGCCTCAAAAAGATGCAAAAAGCAAAAAATAAAAACATCTAAAGGCCTAAACGGCCTGGTCCTCATTAGAGGCAACATCTCCATCCTCGGGATCTTCCCCACCTTCAGACTCGCTTAAGCCCTTAAAATATTCCTCGGGAAAATTAGCTTCCCGGCCCAGACTTCTTCTACTTTAGCATTATAGATTTCTGCCAGTATGTTGAAGTTCTGAGCATGGACTCCCTCAAGGGCTTCCCTTCGAGCTTTCCACCATGCATGCTCCACCGTACTTTTAGCATGCGCCTGAATCGCATCGACATCAACCTTGAACTGGGCCACTTTAGCATCAGCCTTGTTCTTGGCCACGACTACCTCTGATTTGGTCGTCTCGAGTTCCTTGGCCAGATTCTCTTGACTAGAAATAGTCAATTTTAGCTGATATTGGAGATCCTCGATCTTCTTGGCCTACACCAAGGTTTTTCCTTTTTGCCAGCCGGTGCCAGTTATGCTTGGACAACTTCCTTTCGGAGGCTAAAAGATCCATATTCTTGAACTCCTTGGCCTCAGCTTGTATCGTGTCTACCTGCGCCTGGAGCTGCCTGATTTGTTCAAGCCTCTATCGAACCTGCAGGATCGGATTGTTAGCCACTGAGTCTAGTCCGTCGTCACTATCTTCAAGTACTCGATTTACCAGCTTGGCCCACTCGGCATGCTCCTTCCGAGCCTCTTCTAACTCGGCTTGAAGTTTTTCACTCAGAAGCTTATAAGTGTCCCTCTTCTCAGTAGTCTCGCGAACCTCGACCTCATGTTGGGTTAACCCATCCCAGTATCGGAGGAAAGTCTCCTGGTGCAGTATTGAGGCCTGCAAGCATAAATAAAGGTGTTGGGATTATTTGTAACTTCAAATTTAAAATTCATAATAAAGGCACACTCAAAGTTACCCGATTCAAAGCCTGTTGAGCTTCATTGAATAGGAAGGGCGCTTCCACCGCATCTATCACGACTTGGTCCTCTGCGGTCATCAAGCACCGAAGATAGCTAGCAACCTCTACGGGGGGAGAGAAAACCCGGGCGTCCTCCGGGACAGAGAAAACTATTGACCTCTTTCGGTCAGGGTTAACGCTCGGGGCCGGGAACCGATCCACCAACTTTGGGCTCGAAGAATACCTACTGGGCCCCGATGATGGTACCTTCTTTGGCACCGACAAGTCACCAAGTCCAGTAACGCCCTCTGAGGTAGTGGACTCTAACCTATCTAAGAAGTTGTGGATATCTACCGCCCCCTGAGGCCCCTTATAAGAACGACCTTCTAGAATACCTGCCTCATGGATCATGGCATCTGAGAACTGAGGAAACACAGTAAGGTCAACCGCCCCAAGCGCATCTTTTCGGGCACCTTCCTCTGCTCGAGAAGTGTCGGCCAAGATCTCTCTCTCGACTCCCCTAGCTTGGCGCAAAGTACCGCACCCCGTTCTGGTTCAGAGATCTCGGCCAATGCCTTCTCAGTAGCCACCCAGCTTGAGGTAAAGCAGTTCGCACCCGAGCCACTAGCTCAGAGTTGTCTTTTTCTTCTTCTTATTCGGACTCATCCCTCAGTTGGAAGATTGAGTCCGATGGGAGGACGCCGGTACTTTCCTTAGGTTTACGCCCCGACCTCCTCTTGGTTTTTTCTTTTCCAAGTCCAGAGAGCTCGAGGCCCTTTTCCTTTTCTGCTCATCACCCTGCCTCGGAGCAGGGGAATCGAGAGGCACATCCTCATCACCGGATGAAGGCCTCATCGCAATATCTTTGGGGAGACCTACAACAAAAAAACATAACCGGTAAGAATTCGATATCACAAGGAGAAAGTCAAATATTATTGAATCAGAAAAGAAAACTTACCATGATTACGGGCCTCTCACCGATCCTTCAAAAATTCGCACCATGCGCGCTCCGAATATGGTCTCTGTGACACAAGGTCCTCGACCCACTCCTTGAGTTGAGAAACTGCATCCGGCATCTGATCCACAACTGCACCACAAAAACACCGATAAGAAGGGAGCGAAGGGGAGAAACAATAAATAAAATCTTTAAGGCGAAGTTGTACTTATGCTTCATGTTCCATTTCTCGGGAAATGGAACATCCTCATCAGGGATCAAGTTCGAGGTTCTCACTCGAATGAATCGGCCCATCCAACCTCGGTCCCAATCCTCGTCTATACTCGAGAATGAGGCCCTACTGGCCCCGCGAGAAAGTTTGATTAATCTCCTCGATAGAGTCAGGGACTGTACAGGAGCATAAGATGATCAAGGGAGAAGGGACACCTCTCGATTTCGTTTACAAAAAAAAAATGGAGAAGAATCACTATCCTCCAGAAGGAGGGGTGAATTTGACCGAGGGTCACCTCGTGCCTCTTGTAGAAGGTGATAATGACTGGGTCTAAGGGACCCAACGTGAAAGGGTAAGTGTAAACACTTAAAAAACCCTCCACGTGGGTAGTAATTGCTTCCTCACGCGAAGGCACCACCACATGCTTATCGACCCAGGTTCAATCCTCTTTGACCCTGGAGAGGAGATCATCGGTGATCGAACATATATATCTCGAGACCAGCTCGCATCGACCTGTTACCGAGGAAGTTTTTTCGACCCTGAAATCAGCACCGATCGAGCACCCTGCAGGAACGAATTCTTCAGGGTGTGGTGTCGCCGCAGTCCCGTCACCGGCAGGTCGTGATGAAGAGGCGACCTCTTTTTGCGGGACATTCTTAGAAGTTTTCGTCATTTTAGAGCGGAGATGAAGAAGAGGAAATTAGGAAGGTACGGTTAGTGGTTTGCAAAAGGTTCAAGAAATATGGGTACAAAAGTTGGAGAGTGAAGAGATTTTTGAAGAACAAGAATAGAATGAGCTTTGAACGTAAAATTTGAATAAATGAAAGTTGGGATATTTATGATTTGCTGATGACGGTTCAAAACCCGTGATGACCGACCAACAACTGAAAGACATTTAATGCCTTGAAACTAGATCGAGGGACGTTTCAATAATCATTTGTCGCTTATGTCATGATCCATCGAAGCGGGTTCAGAAGTTCATATCGTTTCTCGTCATCTTCTCTCCGAAAAACGAGGGGACTATTTGTATATGGTTAAAATCGGGTTCGCCTATTGTGTGACCAATTGAGACTGAAGCGTGACAAGTTAAAGCTTGATCTTGGGTTATATCGAACCAAGGAGCGAAGTCAAATCGTTGTTCTCGTGACCATGGGACCGAACAAAATCGAAACGAAACAAGATCGAGGGAAATTTGCCGAGCCGAATAAGAGAAGGCTGAAATATCCATGATCGGTTGGAGATCACAGCGGAAATCTTGGCATGTATTGAGGAGAGGCCGATTAATTAGAAAATCATGGGTTTTTTTTACCTTGTATAGAATTGTATCAAGAGAAGGACACCCCTACTATATAAATGGGAATTTGAGCATTTGTAACACGCATCGTAATACGCAACACAAAGTAATATAATATTATTTCTAGCCCTTATCATCTTGTTGTTCTATTCTTACATCAGTTGAAACATTTCTGAGGGCGATCGAACTCGAAGGTCAGGGCTGCTCAATTTGTATGGTTTGCATTTATTCTCTTATCATCAATTTCCATATTAACCTGTTCTTCTTAATTTGTATCAAGTTAAATCACGTATCCTTAAAATCGCATATAAATCCAATTATTATCCAATTTTGAGGGTAAACATATTATTTTACCCTTATTTATGTCTTGAGATATAATCTCTCTTTATTAATATTTACTCTATTATGTGCTTCTCCATCTTCAAAAATAAAGTAATTTCTATTAAGGGTAATGTTTAATCAAAAAGTATGAGACCTTTTATTAAACTAATTAAATAAAAAGGTGATGTGCAAATCCTAGTTAAATATAATAAGTTCTAGATCTTGCACGTGTTTGCATAAAGGATGCCGAACAATGTTAGAACAAATTTAGTACAAATGGTATTAAATGATGTTGTTATGAACATATAGTGGAACAATGATGAACAATAACTATAATAAATGGCAATAAGCGTAAATAGAAGGAGTGATTCACCCAAATATTGAATGAGGTGGATGATTCTTCCCTCTAACAACAAAGTAAGACAAATGGATATGAAAATATATGAGGTTTTCTCAGATCTGATGCGAGAAAAGGTGGGACAAACAACAAATCGAACCACTGTGGAAAGGTGATATTTTTGTATTGTCTTTCTAGAGTCAACTTTCATAAGAGTTTTTATTAGAATCAATATCACCTCCCTTTTGTCCTCTCTTCTACTATTTATATGGGATATTCCCAAAAACCCTAAAAAAGTACAATAGTCCCTTTGAAAGTTCCAAAGCTGTACTAGCCGTTATTCCTTTTCCTGCTGCTCGACTTCAGCCTTAATGGCTTGCTCGGCGGCTTCATATTGTCAAGCCATGGTCGACCACGGCCTAGTCGCCCATGATGAACCACAGTTCTCACGCTTGGTCATCTCTTCATGCCTAATTTTCTTAGTCGGATTTTGACCCTTACCGGTAAAAATGAAGAAGAAATAGTTAGAAATTACGAGAGATAATTTGAGATTAGCTTAAATCCCACAACCCCCACCGACCCCTCTGGAGTCTATACAAATTTAGTATTACTACTTGTCCTTTTATATTGTTGTAGAATATTGGAACTGCCCTTTTATATTACTTTAAAAATGCAATTTAAACCAATTACAAAATTCTGAGTGAACCAATTTTGATAACATGTACTAATTGTGCATATCATTGGCTTTGATCTCCATAAACGCCGCTCTCGAAGGAAGATTAGCTAGCGCTGATGTGGGGTTGTCACTTTCCTGCTTGACTTTTTGAGTACTATTCCTTTTCTGCTAAGGGACCCATGACCTTTTTAAATTTCCTATTGGTCGGTCCATTAATCTTAAATTTCTGTACCATATTGGAATGACTCTTACCCTTACTTATCTCTTTACTCAGAGAAGTCCCTTTCGGAGCTATTTCCCGGCGCTTGCTATCGGTATTGGAAACGTCCTTAGCAATTGCTTTAGTGAGTCTTAGGCCCCTAACCGGAAATACGCTATTTGGACTACAATGACTTTTGCACTTTCATTTTTTTGTTTTGGACTCCACAAGAATTTGTCACCCTTCCGTAAGCGCATATAGGGAAGTGGGCCCTCGGCTATTGAGAGGGCTCCTATTGTCTTTCTTTTATTTACTGGAGTTTCTTGTTCTCGCGCCCCCCTGGTACCGAGACCCCCGATAATCTCTTGCAGGGATAGGGCATGAGTTCTAGTATCATAAGCGTTTCCTCATAGGAACGGCCGCGAAAGGTCACGCTAGGCCATTCTAGAACCTTCTATCTAACATCGGGACCACCTTTAAAGTTACCCGGTCTGGTTCCAAATCAGCCGTTCATCGATGACCTATGTTGAAGGGATATATATCTAATCCGATCGATTGCGTAAAGCCCGCGGTAGCAACGAAGGCGGCTGCTCGCTCTTTGATCAGTGATTCACCGGCCACTAGATCGACGAAGAATCTCTCTTTTTTCTTCTTTTCTTTAATTGTCTCTAAGGACATAGCGCTCTTTGACAAGTTTTTGCTCATACTCAAGTTTATTAATGAGATTTTAGTGTAAGGTTATATTAATCATAAGAATTTCGATGCTTCTGCCAGGTAGGAATCCAGTATCGCAATTTTAATGAGATATCTATAAATTCAATTAATATGTTAAAGAGATTTTCTAACGATAATAGTAGTAAACATTTTTTTTAATGTAGCCATGAAGTGATTAAATTATTTCTACATAGTTGTCTAAATTTAATCAGAGGTATAACTGGTAAAAACTTTTGAATTGAATCTTTTAACCCAAGATGCTTAATTTTCTCGCTTATGTCTCTGGCAAAGCTAGGAGACAGATGCACCCTCTATCTTTTCATGTTCATCTTTGAACTCTTGAATAACTACTCTTTTATTATATGCTTCTACCATCACTTTTTTTTTTTAACAGAACTTTATTTACTTCTACATCATTTCTTCTGCATGCCTATTTATTCTTAGCATGATTTACAAACTATTTTGGTACATTAAGATCAGTGCTGCTGAACTCGGCACTGATCTTAATGTAATGTCAAATGTGTGTTGTGTCACCTATAGGCTACTAACATAGGATATACGAATCTGCCACTGCATATATACTATAGGATATTTAATTTTTTTTAACATCTGAAAACAATGGTCAGCAGCCACCCTAGAACTCTTAACCTGTAACGATTCGGTCGGTCGTTTTAAAAATTAGCGCCCCGATCCCCTATTAGTCGCTTCTCCCATGTCTATTTATGTTATTGGAACTTGTCGGAGCTGAGTGATGAAATCCGGGTGATTTTGGACACATAGTCCATAAATGTGGAATTTAGCTTTAGAAATCTGGCCGTAGCTAGAGCCGTGTGAAGACGGATCCGGAATGGAATTCCGTCGACTCCGTTATAACACTATTAAAAATCCGGCAAAAAGCGAACAAAAATTTGTGACCAAAATTGGTATATCAAAAAAAGCGACCAAAGTTGGTCGCTAAATTGGATAAAATTATTAAAAAATAATTGTAAATAAATTAGCGACCAAGGTTGGTTGCTTTTTGGTCGATAATGTGGTCAAAATGTTGACCGGACTGGTCAGACTTGCTTGGTCAAAGAAATATTAAAATTAGCGACCAACTTTGGTCGCTAAAGTGGGACCCGGTTGTAAAATTTTTAATAATTATATTATTATTTTAAAAAATTATAAAATTTAAATAAATAAAATTTAAAATTAGCTACCAAAGTTTGTCGCTTATGAAAGGGGAAGCAAATAGAGACCAATTTTGGTCGCTAATCTGAGACCCAAATATAAAATTTTAATAATTATATTATAATTTAAAAAAATTATAAAATATAAATAAATATAATTTAAAATTAGCGACCAAAGTTGGTCGCTTAAGAAAGGGGAAGCAGATAGAGACCAATTTTGGTCGCTACTCTGCGACCCAGTTCTAACGTTTAATAATTATGTTATTATTTTAAATATTTTATAAAATATTTAAAATAATAACATAATTATTAAACGTTAGAACTGGGTCGCAGAGTAGCGACCAAAATTGGTCTCTATCTGCTTCCCCTTTCTTAAGCGACCAACTTTGGTCACTAATTTTGATTTTTGGATAATTAGCGAGCAAAGTTGGTCTCTTTTCAGGTCAACACTGGTCAAAATTAAAAATCACTTTTATATTTACTATCTAAATAATATAAATGTAATCC
>MDKI01127203.1:0-108878 GCA_005239505.1 Nicotiana paniculata | reverse complement strand
GAGTGTAGGTTATGGTAGTTTTGGAATAATATTTGATTCTTTGTCAAATTTCAATCTAAAGGGCATGATTCCATCTATAAGGTATGTGAAGATTGTCTAAAATTAAACTTAACTAAAGGACAAGATTTTTAGGCTATGGCCATATTCTAGCCCATTTTACCGTTTAACTCTTTGGCCAATCCTAGTTTTGACTAATTTTGCTATAAGGGACTACTAGTTTAGGAAAACCAAATAAGTCTTAATGATCTTTACCTTTCGGTTTGATGAAATAAAAAAAAAAGGGTAATCAAAATACATGTTCATTCATACATACACTTATGAGCACAACACAACAGGTTTTCCGTTTTTATTCTTTAGGCAGCCTAAACATAAATCCAGAATATTCGTTAATTCTGAAATGGGCTGGCAAGGTAAAATCATGCTACTTTCAGAAATTTTGCGATTTTCTAACAAAGGATTGAACCACAGGCAGTCTTATTAATTTTGAGACAGTGATTCTTATCAATTTTAAACAAACTGATCTCATATTTCTAAAGGCTTTAAAATTCACACATGTATACATTGATTTTCGCAGATTTACAAGACCCAAGATAACTTGAAGGTAATCTACTGATTCTATCCATGTTGAGACTATACTGAATTTGAAATAAACATCTTTTCTAATATAAGTCCAAACAGGGTGTTTTTACATACGTTCTTAATATCATTTGCAGAACAGAAAAAAAAATGTAAACTCTAAATTTCAGGGACATGAATAAAATTGAAATTAAGCGTACAGTCCAGTCTTAAATTACATTACAATTAAAGCTCATGAAAATACAGGGAGGTGGTTATAACTTGACTGCCACTATACACTTTCCAGAATGAAAGAAGTTAAAAATAAGATTCTAAATAATTTGCTGACTCGAAGCTCCCTTGAAGCCTTATGTTTGAGCCTTCTCTTTGGAATCTGTGAACACCCCAATTGATTGAGTGTTATGCAACCACCAGGACCAAACTGACCATGGAAAGGTCAATTTTAATTCTGATAATGCTTGTGTTTGAACCATATTACCTGGCAGAATTATTTACGCACTTTCTCCGGGGTGAATGTGATCATAGGAGGATCAACGCGCCTCTGGACTTGTCTTTTTTATACTTGGGGACCTTTAGTCCATATTAATTCCTTAAATTGATTATTTAGGCATTTCAAGAGGATAAATTTTATCAGCATAAAGGATTCCAGATTTTTCCTCTTGTGAGCCTTTGATTGTCCATTTTTACATCCTTTGAAAGGAAAATTCCAGCAAGTTAACTACTGCTTATGCACTGTTATGAGACGAATTTGACTATCTAAGAGTCAAATTTATCTACCTTAGTGCTAACATTAACATAATTCTAAACTATGTGGTACTTTAATTATCTAGGTATTTTTAGGGGATGAATTTGACCATTCAAGGGTTCAAATTCCTCACCCTAATGCCCTTCTTAACTACATCCTTTATACTCTTTTGAGGGGTAAACTTCAGCCAACTAGTGTTTATGCACTATGGGGTGAATTTGACTATCAACCAGTCAAACTCATCTACCCCAGTGCTAATACTAACCTATCTACAGACTTACTTGTTGAATCTCTTTACTGACCAAAGAGACTCAATTGAAACCATATCTTGCGCACTCTTAGCGAAAGAATATGACCATGGAAAAGGCCAGATTCAGTCATCCTAGTGCAGCTTGTTCTATTATTTGGAACTATGAATATTAACTAAACAGTCATTAAACAACATACACCAACCAAAAAGTACCAATACCAAAACAGCATTTGTCACACTCACCGGTTCATTATCATACTAACAAACATCTATAAGACCACATTTATGTACAATAAAAGAAACATCCTTATTTATCAAGAACAAACTAGCTTAAGCAATAGGTAAAAGAAGAGAGTTCCAAGCCAGCATTTCATTGAGAACAAGAAGGGTTAATACATACCTTTTTAAGAGTAAAACAGCAGAAAATTGGACCAAATAAAGGTCAGATGCTAAAAAAATGGAGATCAACACAACAACTAATCAGGAAACAAGACCAGTAGTAGAGAAACCCAGAAAATTAGAGCTTGGAAAACCAGAAATTGAAACAAGACCAGCAAGAAAAACAGATTTCAACCGGATAAACTTTAAAACCCAGAAAAAACCAGTCAGCTACACCCAAGTTCAAGAATACCAAGACTGAAGAAAACCAGATTTTTCAGATACTTCTATACCTAATCGAGTGTTCTTTCAGTATAGGATTTCTACTGTGTGTGTGAATATGAAATTTCTGTATCCAGATTTTCAACAGGGCCCCAGGTTCAATAAAAAAGTGTCTAGAATATGTGAAAGAAAAGCCTATTTATAGGGAGCTCAAAGATGTGATATGCTTTTTTGCATATTCCTTATCCAAAAAGCTGAAAAATAGTACTAATAGTACATAGGGTAGCTGTCAACCTTATCTTTGGGACAACTGCCCCTATTATAGAACATTCTTACTTATTAAAAGACCCTTTATCCTTAAAAATTCTGATTTCCTAACTACATTACCTAATATACCCCCTTGGAGTCCCTGAATTTACCATTGGGTAATCATGGTTAAACTCACTTGGGTTATTACTTGGACTTTTGGTTAGTTAACCCTAGTTATCTTGCTACTTAACTAGGATCATTAGGTATTAACTCTGGTTTAACTTGTTAATTAATATAGGCCAATTAGCTTAACTCCTTAACCTAAGTTAACTGATTCAATTTGGTTAATTCAACTCGATGACCTAAAACCAGAAACTTGATCAATTATTAAGCTCAGGTTAACTAATTTGTTTTAGCTAATTAATCCTAACTAGTTGTCCTGGAAAGGTTTTAGGACTTAGTTATTTGTTTAAGAGACTATTAGACTAGGTAAATCTATTAAACAAATGATTACGAGAAATTATTGTTAACTAAATTAGTCTTGATAAGTCTAGGTTAAATCATGACCAAACATTGTTTTAGAACTGAGTTTTAGCCTAATTGGTTGATTAGTTTTCTAATTATTAACTAATTTCAACTTGTTTAGGATTTTGGTTGATTAATGAGAGTTAACTAAGTTGTTAGACTTAGTCAGTTTTCTTGTATTAAAATATGTTTAAGTTTCACTTGAGCCTAGGGGGAATTAGTTTGTTTAAGTTACTTGAATATGCCAATCTAACCTAAGAGTTGAAATTTAAACTATGATTAATTGGAAGTTAACATCTAATTGAGACTAATAACATAGGCAGCAAAATCAAGGCTAAATCAAACGACGACCTCAAACAAAACACGAGCAAAACAACTAATAGAGGCTGTTTTACTTACACGCATTTCAACATATGAATTCAGGGATTTAATCAATCAATTGTTCATGCTCGTTTATTGACAAAATTCACTAACATAAAGATGTCTGGAAATTAGCAGAGAAAGGAAACTAAACAAAAAACCTAATGCTAATCTCGGTCATACAAATTACTAAACTTGAACAAATAAATCATTCAAAAATTATGATAAAAATCTAAGCTAAATGCATTTGGGACTTTAAACTAAAAAAGAAAACATGAACAGGTAAAAGAAAACAAAAATCAGAAATATTGATGTAATAAAGGAAAACAGTGAGTAAATTACAGCCTATTCATGCTATCGATCAAGAAACAACAGAGAGGAAGTGGGGGATACCGGTTTGAGGGGTTTGGACGAACTACGGTGACTAGCCAGAGTTTGGCCGGACTACGGCGACCTCCAAAAGTGACCTTACTCACATGAATCGACGGCTCTCGTCGAGAACCATCGACTCATGTAAGTTTGAGTCACAGAGTCCGTTGGGATCATCTTCAGCATGTTCTAGAGTTTTGACTGTTTTCTAGATCTGGAATTACTCTTAACTGGATGGTTATTTGGGGAAATTGATAGTGGGAGGTGATTGAGGGAAGGGTGAGGATCATCTGGTGCGAATTTGGGGTTGATTGGAGAAGCTCCGGCGCCGGAGGCGATTTCCGGCCGACGGAGGACGTCGGCTAGGGTTTGGTCTCTTAGAGAAGATAGAGACGGTGGGGAAAGGGGGAGTGTAAGACATTGAAGTGAACTGGGGTATGGGGGTGTTTGAAACAGTTAAATACTTATTAGGGGGTTAGTTCTGGACCGTTGGATCAAAATTATCCAACGACTAAGGTGAAAGGAAAGCTAAACGACGTCATTTGGGTAGTGTAGGGGCAGGCCGAGTGGGCTATGGGATTTGGGCTGGGTTGTTTGAGTGTATAGAGATAAGGATTGGGCCTGGGTATTTCTTGGCCCAGGTCCGATTTTATTCTCTTTTTTAAACTAATCTAAACTACTTAATTAATTTAAATTAACTTAAAACTCCACAAAAATGTATTAATTAATTCTAACTCAGTATAATTAGAGATTGATTGGTAAATAAATTAAGAGTGAAACAATAAATTTGCCACTCATATATTTTAAAAGAAAAAGTCAATTTTCACAATTTGTTCGAAAAAATGACTAAATTTAGCAATTAGTTATTAAAACTACATTACATCATATAATAATCATCCGTTTGTTATTTTATTCAATTAATTACACATAATGAATATATAATTCCTTGATAATAATGATGCGCCTAATTACGCAAATTTAAATAATTTTAAAGGACGAATTATGAATATGCGATGCAAAACAAATTCACAATTAACACTAAAATTCAACAAAAAATTGTGAAATTAATTTATTTTATTGAATTTGTAGGAGTATATGGTGGGTGAAAAATCACATGCTCACAGTATGAGTACACAACAGTGGTACCCATTGAGTTCCAAGCTTAACCTCGGTAGAGTAGTGACGAGGTCAGGTCAAGGCCCTACTGGAAATAATAGGAAACAAGACGAAATATATAACAACACAATGACAATGACAATGGAAACAAAACAAATAAGGAATTTACGAAAAGTTAACTACACGGAATCAAGGCAGATACTACAACACGCAAGAAATCAAAGATTGACATGTTAAAGAAACAAACAACTAAGACAAGTACAACAATTAAATAAAGATCATCAAGGGCCACTACTGAAGTACCGCCTCGTAGTCCTAAATCAAAACAATAACTCACTATATTTTCTTATATCACCGCAGGAGCCTTTACATTTAGTATTAAAAATTATTTTTTCTGAAATCGCATCCCGCGTTTTAGCCCACCTTATCACAATGCATGGCTTCTAGTAGTTCCCCTACTAGCCACGCATATCAAGCCCACCTTATCTCACCACATGCGTTTCAACACCCAGACCTTATATCACCGCATGCATATTAATATCACAATGTATCACAGTTCCCACCTCAAGTGCCCAATATCACAATTAGCCAGAAAAGCCAAACTATAACATAACTTCACAATAAGGAGCCCACAACAGAACCATAATGTACACAAAGTCTCAATAATAACAATTAGAGAGTACCTAAATAAAATGATATTTCACAGTTTACACTTTGCCTCAGCAGGAACCACGACCTTTGCAGCTCAATACCAAATTCAACAGCAAGATATTCCAAGAAGAACAAGTAAAGAATTCGACAATTAAATAATGAATACGAAATAAAGGAAGCAAGTACTTCAACTAAACATGTAGGACAATTTGCAAATAAGAGATAAGACAAGTAGACATGTGAAATATGATCACTATAACATGTTAAAGTAACTCAATTAAAGCGTGAAAGGAATCTACATAGCTAAAACCGGGAACTTCAACATTTAGCCCGTGTACACACTCGTCACCTTGTTTACACGACTTTCACATATCAAAATTATCACAATAGTACCAAATCCTAAGGGGTATTTCCACCATACAAGGTTAGACAAGTCACTTACCTCAAATCATGCTAAATCAATCCACTAGATGGCCTTTCCCTCGATTTTCTAACTCCGAACGGCTCGAATCTAGCCAAAACAATTTCATACTATAAATATAACTATAGGATACTAATTCAAACAATGAAATTGCTATCTTTGTAAAGAATTGAAAAAATGACCCAAAAAGTCAACCCGGAATCGCGTCTCGAATCCAAAATTAAAATCTGAACTCCCATTCGATATCGAGTCCAACGCTACAAGAATTAATCAAATCTGACCTTAATTCGCCTTTCAAAACTCAAAAATGTAGCCTAAGGAGTTTCTATAATTTTTTCTCAATTTTCAACTCCAGAGCACTAATAAAATGAAGAAATTATCAATAGACTCATGTGAATTAATAAAAACTGAGTTAGAATTCCTTACCCCAAATTCTCTCAGAAAATCCCTCGAAATTTCGCCTCAAACTGATCTCTCTTAGTCCCTAAATCAATTATGAATCAAAACCCTCGAATATCATATTTGTTCCCAGAGACTTCCACTTCTGCGGCCTTTAGGTCGCTTCTGCAACGCCGCACCTGCAGAAAAAAAATTGCAGGTGCGAAAAACATTTAAGTCCACAATTTTCGCTTCTGCGGAGCATGGCTCGCACCTGCGAACCCACTTCTGCGGAGAACCCCTCCGCTTCTGCGACCGTAGCCCAGGCCAGCCTTGTCTGCATCTGCGATCTCCTCTCTGCACCTGCGGACTCATTGATGCAGATAACTCCTCGCACCTGCGCTCCTAGATGGGCTAAGACAAATTTGCTTCTGCGACCAGTTGCTCACTTTTGCGAGCCAGCAGCTGGGGCCACACCCTCTGCAGGTACGATGACACCAGAATTGCCTAGGTTGAGCAGTCCAAAAAATCCAAATTTGTTCTGGATTACATCCGAATTACACTCGGTGCCCCCAGACCCCGTATGAATATGACAACAAGTTCCAAAACACATAACAGACCTACTCGAGGCCTAAAATCACATCAAAAAACGTAAATTCTACGAATCGCAACCTAAATTCAAGCCTATGAACTATGAACATCCAAATTCCGAATCTGATGCCAATTCATACCAAGTTAACTCCTATTGACTTCAAAATTAACACACAAGTAATAAATGACATTACAGACCTATTCTAACTTCTGAATTAGGATCAGAACCTGATATCAATAAAGTCAACTCTCGATCAAACTTTTCGAAATCTTCTAACTTCCAACTTTCGCCAAATCACGCCGAAACAACCTACGGACCTCCTTGACTGCCTGACCCCTCCACTGAACCTTCATTGAAGCAATGTTATTCAACCTCAACTTTCGAACCTACCTGTCCAAAATGGCTACTGGATCCAACATAAGATAAATCCTTGTCCAACTAGACTGAGTTGAAATCCAACACATGAGACGGATTGCCGTGATACTTCCGGAGCATAGAAACATGGAATACTGGATGAACTGCAGCTAGACTGGGTGGTAGTGCAAGTCTTTAATCGACCTCTCTAATCCTCTCAAGAATCTCTAGGGGCCCGATATAGCTAGGGCTCAGCTTTCCCTTCTTCCTGAACCTCATAACATCCTTCATGAGAGAAACTCGGAGCAAGACACGCCCCCAAACCATGAATGCAATGTCTTGAACCTTCCGATCCTCATAAACCTTATGTCCAGATTGGGCTGTACGAAGTCTATCTTGAATCAATTTAACATTTTCCAAAGAATCCTGAACCAAGTCTGTACCCAATAACCTAGCCTCACCCGACTTGAACCAACCCATCAGAGACCGACACCGTCTATTGTACAAAGCCTCATAAGGATCAATCTGAATGCTCAACAGGTAGCTGTTGTTGTAGGCAAACTTTGCAAGCGAAAAGAAGTGATCCCAAGAACCTCTAAACTCCATCACACACGCACGAAGCATATCCTCCAATATCTGAATAATGCGCTCAGACTGTCCGTCCGCCCGTCTGGGGGTGAAATGCTGTACTCAACTCCACCCGCGTGCCTAACTCATGCTGAACGACTCTCCATAACCGGTGATGTAAACTGCTTACCCAGGTCATAGATGATGGATATCGGCACGTCATGAAGCCCGACAATCTCACGAATATAAACCTGAGCCAACTACTCTGAAGAATAAGTAGTCACCACTGGAATGAAATGAGACGACTTGGTCAACCTATCCACAATCACCCATACGACATCAAACTTTCTCCGAGTCTTTGGGAGGCCAACAACAAAATGCATAGTGATTCACTCCCATTTCCACTATGCTCTCTAGCCTCTGAAGCAATCCACATGGTCGCTGATGCTCATACTTCACCTGCTGATAGTTAAGGCACCGAGCTACATATTACACTATGTCCCTCTTCATCGGCCTCCACCAATAGTGCTTCCTCAAGTCTTGATACATCTTGTTGGGAACACATAGCCCGCCATGCATCCATAACATACCGTCATCCCCAATACTGGCCTTCTTGGCATCGCCGTGCTGAATCGTGTCCTTGAGGCCAAGCAGATGGGGGTCGTCATACTGATGCTCTCTTATACGATCATATAGATAAGACCGAGAAACACACAAGCCAAAACTCGACTCGGCTCAGAAACATCTAATCTAACAAACTGGTTGGCCAAGGCCTGAACATCCAAGGCTGATGGCCTCTCTGCTACCGGCAGATAAGCTAGACTACCTAAACTCTCTGCCTTACAACTCAAGGCATCGGCCACCATGTTGGCCTTCCCTGGATGATATATAATTATGATATCATAGTCCTTAAGCAACTCTAACCACCTCCGCTGCCGCAAGTTAAGATCCTTCTGCTTAAACAGATGTTGTAGACTCCGGTGGTCGGTATAGACCTCACAAGGCACACTGTACAAATAGTGCCGCCAAATCTCAGGGCATGAACAATAGCTACTAATTAAAGGTCGTGGACATGATAGTTCTTATCATGCACTGTCAACTGTCTAGATGCATAAGAAATCACTCTACCGTCCTACATTAACACCGTGTCAAGACTACTATATGACTCCTCACAATACACAATATAAGACCCCGAACCCGAAGGCAACACCAACACTGGGAAGTAGTCAAAGCTATCTTGAGATTTTGAAAGCTCTCCTCACACTCCTCAGTCCACCTGAACGGAGCCCCCTTCTGGGTCAAACTGGTCATAGGTGCGGCAATAGATGAGAAATCCTCTATGAATCGATGGTAATACCCCACCAAACCAAGAAAACTCCAGATCTCAGTAGCTGACGACGGATCAGAGCCAACTCTGCACTGCTTCAATGTTTTTTAGATCTACCTTGATCCCCTTACTCGATACTACATGACCCAAAAATGCCACCGAATCAAGCCAAAATTCACACTTTGAAATTTTTTCATATAACTTCTTTTTTATCAAGGTCTGAAGCACGGTCCTCAGGTTCTACTCATGATCCTCGTGGCTCCGGGAGTACACCAGAATGTCGTCAATAAACAAAATGACGAATGAGTCGAGATAAGGCCATACAACGTTAATCAAGTGCATTAATACTGCTAGGGTGTTGGTCATCCCAAAAGACATCACAAGGAACTCATAATGACCATACTGAGTCCTGAAGACATTCTTCGGGATATCTGGCTCCCGAATCTGCAACTGATGATAGCCTGAATGCAAGTCAATCTTGGATAACACTCCGGTACCCTGTAGCTGATCAAACAAGTCATCAATACGTGGCAATGCATACATGTTATTCACTGTAACCTTGTTTAACTGGTGATAATAAATGCACATGCGTATAGAACCATCCTTCTTCTTTACAAACAAGACTGGAGCACTCCAAGGTGATACACTGGACCGAGTGAAACCCTTATCAAGCAACTCATGCAATTTCTCCTTTAACTCCTTCAACTCGGTGGGGCTATACGATATGGAGGAATAGAAATGGGCTGATAGCTCGATAACAAATCAATACCAAAATCGATATCCTTGTCGGGCAGTATGCCCGGAAGGTCCATTAGGAATACCTTCGGATAATCCCTCACTACTGAAACTGACTCAACGGTAGGAGTATTAACACTGACATCTCTCACATATGGTAGATACGCATCACATCCCTTCTCAACTATCTGCTGAGCCCTTAAAAATGAGATAAGCTTGCCAGGAACATATTCTAAAGTATCCCTCCACTCTAACTGTTGGTTCCCAAACGCACACGTAAGTATAAGTAGTCGACAAGTAATATAAAATTGTAAATCCATATATCGTACCCACGGGGACTTGTGATTAACTATCAACTAAACTAAACCAAAAAATTAACCTATTCAAGTGATTTTCTAAAGTATGATTAATTAACTACAACTAATCTAGCGTAGCAAACAAAGATATTAACGGAAACAATGACAAGATTAAAGACGAATTCCATGTCAGTGAATATTCTAGAGTTATGGGTTAACTAACAATCCCGTTGAGTGTTCCACTTAAATCGTCTAATTAATTTATCTAGTTTATTGGTTGACAGGGTTAATATTGCTCGTAGCCTTCTCCCAAAGTACTATTCGCCTATTCAAGCTAATCAAACGCCTATATTCCTATGAAATTAGAATTAACAAGAACACATTAATAATTCCTGTATAGTAACCAAACAAGGCGATTAGGTATATTCCTATCCTAACTGCAAATCCGTCCCCCCTAAGAGTTAAGATCTAGCTCTACTCAATCTTATATGCAATCTAGAATTCCCTGTCCCGAGTTCAATCCTAGACTCGTAGATAATATTTAATTGGCGATCAAGCAATCAAATAATTAAGCGTAAGATTGAATAAGTAAATCAATATGATAAAATAATAAGAGCAATTCAAGCTTCAAATTACAACGTTCATGTAGCACCCAAAACTCTAGAACTAATAAACTATGAGATTAAAAGAAGAGAAGAGAAGAAAAAATAGTTAGAAACCTCCTCCAAAGCGTGGTGTGTGTTCCCCCACCTGAATTTTCCTTCAAAGTATGTTAGATATCCTCCAAATTAGGTTTAGTCTTGCTTTTATACGTGTTGGGTAGGTCTAGGGCCAAAATAATCGTGTCCCGGCGAAGTTGGAGAAGTTTCACGCCACCGGCGCCCTGCCCAGCGCTAGGCGCCCTCCTTGACACTGTGGCTTTGGAGCATTCTGATTCTGGCGCCACAGACAGCTCACGACGCTGCCTGTGACGCTGCACTGCTCAACTTTCCTGTTTTCGCCTGCTTTGGCTCTAATTTCACACATTTCGCTCCGATTGCTCCCGGATCATTCCTACACATACAAACACCTCAAATTAATAAAAATCAACTTATTTCACATCCTAAATCCACGAAACAAAAGTAAAACATGAGGTGATATACACACAAACATATATACTTTAAGAAAAACATCAACACCCCACACTTAAACTCTTGCTCGTCCTCGAGCAATGGGACTAACAACTAGACTCCAACAACGTACATCTCAACTAGGGAATATCTACTTAGTTTTTTTTCGACATACACTCTACCAATGACCATGGTTGATAGCAACAATTAAACTGTAGCATATGCAATCACTTACACTTCCCTTTACTTATGCCATTCTTCATATATTCACAACAAAGACAACGTGCTAATAACAATCCTAGCCTCAAATGCCGACTCAATATCACAATGCATTCGTGGCTTCAATACCCAACATCACGAAGAAGTCTAATAACGTTGCCTATCCCTCGTGACACCATATGCCCTCACAACAAGAACAAGAGAATAATTTGAATCAACACATTTGAATCTCATGATCAAATATAGTTTAAGGACTCACATATATCAAAGAAAATCTCTCACTCTCACAAAGAAGTCACATGCATGTAAAATGTACTATATGCTTGCCCATAATGTAAATCTCCACTAATGTAGGCTCACTCGATCTAAAAATCAATTAGGACTTTTTCATGGTTTTAATGTGGGCTAAGGGACGATTATGATATATTTAGGATTAGTGGTTCACCCTCCTAAGCACTTTAACACATTACATAATAAATTCAAGCGCAAATTCTTCAATCCACTTCAAATTAACAAACAAGATCACTCCCCAAAATTATTCTCTCTTTATTTAAGCACTACTTTAACTTATACCCCACTAGAGAGAACAAGACAATAATTTATTCCTCTCAATTTTTTTCTTTTCCTTTTTTTTCGAATCTTTCTTTCTTTTTCTTCTTTTTTTTCTTCAACTAGTCTTTCCTTTTTCAATTTCCGCTAGTGGTGTATTCTTTTACATAACAAGTGCATTTTTGTTCTTCCATTGGTTCCCCTAAAATGCCACCCCACACTTAGTCCTTACTTCTTCTAGTGCTCATTTCACGATTAAAGTGCTATAAGAGGCAATAGGATCAAAATAGTGTCAATTAATAATAAAAGGGTATAGGCTCGTAATGTGGGTACCAATTAAAAGTTTATAGGATCAAAAGGGTTAACTAGGGATATATTTTATTTGTAATAAATAATTACGCTCAAAAAAATCAAAGAAAGCCTAAAATCATTTTTCAAACCGAGCATCGCCTAAAATTTCGCTTCAACTCACATACCGGGCAAGTTCTAGACTCAATCACAATAACATAGACTACACAAAATATCACACCACACATGACACATGACTCACTGTGGACGGTCTCATTCCAACTCTCAAGCAATGCAAGTATTCACAAAGCCACAAGATATTAAGCATTAAGCATAAAGTAAATATAAGTCAAGCAAAAGAGACATAAGCGTCACAAAACATGCTATCCAATTTCATTAAGGCATCATGAACAAATTCAAAACATTGGGAAGATACTCCACATGGCAAAGCTTAAATATGCTACTATCAAACGAGTCAAAGGAGCCTAAGTTCATCAATCTTTCTCCTTTTATTTCCTAAAGTCCTAATCTACTCTAAAAAGAAAATGACTACCCGGTTCAAACTACATCCCATGGAAAAGAACCGATGCACAAAGAGAAACCACGGGGGATTATTGCTACCTAAAGAAAAATAAAAGACTTATTTTTGGTTTTTTCTATTTTATTAATCCTTTTTTTTATGGACCTTAATCCCTCAAGAAAGCTGTCCACAAATCCATCGTCGGTAAAAGTCCAAATTTCTGAAAAAAAAATTCATTTTCTTTTTTTAACAAAAACTATTACACTAAGAACGGGTACTACAACTAAGCTAAGATAACATAGAAATCACCCAGACAATCTCCTTACCCCACACTTAAAATTGTGCAATGTCCTCAATGCACACTATAAATAACAAGAAGGTAAAAGAGACTCCTTGGTAGGCCAACGGCCGAAGAATTAGCAGCTCACGGGATACTCAGACTTCTCCCAGGTATGATGCTTTGTGCAGGTAAATCACACTTAGTTTCAACCACATGCTTGCTTTTGCACATGCCTATTGGATTTGACTCCATGCTCCTACTCCTACAAAATACAAAAACAACACTACAAATAAATAATAACACAATAAAAAAATAAGAAAAAGTAAAAAAAAAAAGAGAAATAAATTGGGTTTTCTCCCAACAAGCGCTTTATTTAACGTCGCGGCACTACACCATCACTTTCACCATTTTCCCTTCCACTTTGAGGATATGAATTGCGCCCCAACTTTACATCAATTTTTCTGTCACGTACATGGGGCGGTGGTGTAGAAATTAAGGAACCAAGCAATAGGTATCGCATCCTGCACTTCTTGGACCTTAAGTGAGGTATATCATTTTGTTTCCTTGGCATGGAAAATTTCAAGATATAAGCACTTTGTTCCTCATGTATTGACTCCTCCATATGTTCAAATGGATCAGTTCCCATGTCACCAACCACACACAATATTGAAAAGTGTTTAGAATGAGGTCCAATACGCTCCAACTCTAGAATTGCATTATTTTTGACATCCTCTATTTTGCAGCTTTCATCAACCTTGACATCATTCATAATATTTTGGTCGAATAGTTGAAACTCCTTTTTCCGATCCACAAGCTGGCCAGTATCCACAAAAATTGGTTGTAGGGCATCAGACGCCTCAAACGTTTTATTCAATTGAGCCTGTAGGTCATGGATATCTGAGCCAAATTGGTCTATCTCTTTCCTGAGCTCGGTTCTTCCTTCTATCAGTTGTTCCGTCATATTTGACAGACCATCACGAAGACACTCATGAGATTTTATCAGTTGAGCTTGTTCCTCTAGCTAAGATTGGCTCACTATATCTGCTTCTTCAAAATCATCTTCTTGTGGGAACTCGCCTCCTTCGCCGAGTTGAGGTTCTTCTTGAAAATTGGCCATCAATTCGTCCACTCTAGCCTGGAGTTCTTTTATCTCTAAGGCGTCAAGAAATTGTTGCTCGGCTACTTGCCTCATCATGTCCTGTTGCTCGGCTACTGCTTGCCTCATCATGTCCTGTTTCTCGGCTACATCTTGCCTCATTATGTCCATAATACGAGTAACGCATTCCACATCCTCCACTTCATTGCTCCGATCAAACTCATAAGCCGTATTAGAAACATTATAAGAAGAACTCTGAGAAGGATAATAAGAATTAGGACAACCATCCCAATGGCCACCTTGACAACCACACACATTACAAAAATTCCACACATCAGATTGAGATGCACAATTTTGCCACATGTGTGGTCCCCCACAATATGAACAAAGATCTCCACAATAAGAATAACCACTATTCGACAAGTAATATAGGATTGTAAGTCCAGATATCGTACCCACGGGGACTTGTGATTAACTATCAACTAAATTAAACCAAATAATTAATCTATTCAAGCAATTTTCTAAAGTATGATTAATTAACTACAACTAATCTAGCATAACAAACAAAGATATTAAAGGAAACAACGACAAACTTAAAGACGAATTCAATGTGAGTGAATATTCTAGATTTATGGGTTAACTAACAATCCTGTTGAGTCTTCCACTTAAATCGTCTAATTAATTTATCTGGTTTATTGGTTGACAGTGTTAATATTGCTCGTAGCCTTCTCCCGAGTACTATTCGCCTATTCAAGATAATCTAACGCCTATATTCCTATGAAATTAGAATTAACAAGAACGCATTAATAATTTCTGTATAGTAACCAAACAAGGCGATTAGGTATATTCCTATCCTAACTGCAAATCCGTCCCCCCTAAGAGTTAAGATCTTGCTCTACTTAATCTTATATGCAATCTAGAATTCCATGTCCCGAGTTCAATCCTAGACTCGTATATTATATCTAATTAGCGATCAAGCAATCAAATAATTAAGCGTAAGATTGAATAAATAAACCAATATGATAAAATAATAAGAGCAATTGAAGCTTCAAACTACAACGCTCATGTAGCACCCAAAACTCTAGAACTAATAAACTATGAGATTAAAAGAAGAGAAGAGAAGAAAAACTAGTTAGAAGCCTCCTCCAAAGCATAGTGTGTGTTCGCCCACCTAGATTTTCCTTCAAAGTATGTTAGATATCCTCCAAATTAGGTTGTCTTGCTTTTATACGTGTTGGGTAGGTCTAGGGCCAAAATAACCGTGTCCCGGGCGAAGTTAGAGAAGTTTCACGCCACCGGCGCCCTGCCCAGTGCTAGGAGCCCTCTTTGGTGTTGTGGCTTTAGAGCATTCTGGTTCTGGCATTACAGATAGCTCAGGGTGCTGCCTGTGGCGCTGCACTGCTCAATTTTCTTATTTTCGTCCGTTTTGGCTCTATTTTCGTATATTTCGGCCCCGATTGTTCCCGGATCATTCCTACACATAAAAACACCTCAAATTAATATAAATGAACTCATTTCACATCCTAAATCCACGAAACAAAAGTAAAACATGAGGCGATGTACACACAAATATATATACTTTAAGAAAAACATCACTAACCGTGGTTAACCTGGCATAGCCAGCGTCACAGTCTTGGCATGACAGTCAAGAATAGCATGATAGGCAACAACCGGCGTTTGCCCAAAATAACATCAAATCTACCATACTAAGTAACAACAATCGGCTATGGTCTCAAAACCACTAAGAAGAACTAAACACGACTGATACACATGGCCACCAACAAGGGAATATCCCACAGGTGTGGACACATAGACGGGAGAACTCAAAGAATCACGGGATACACCCAAATATGGAGCAAAGTAAGAGGACACATAGGAATAAGTGGAGCCTAGATCAAATAAGACTGATGCATCTCTATGATAGACCAGAACAATACCTATGATGACTGAGTCGGATGCATCTACCTCTGTCCAAGCAGGAAGAGCATAATATTTGGCTTGGCCTCCCCCTCTAGGGCAACTTCTACCCGTCCGACCACACCTCTAGATGGCTGTGTAGGTGGAGTGGCAACTGGTGCGGTAATCATGGTCTGAGAAGCCTGAGGAACCTGTGGAATATGTGGAGCCTGAGTAGTCTATGAAGGTGCACCCCTCATAAGTCTGGGGCAATCCCTCACCATAACGAGTGTCACCACACTCAAACCAGCTCTCAGAGGACATAGCTGATATGGCTGGCTGAGGCACTGACTGCTGAAAGGACCCCTACATGAAAGTGCACTAGACAATGGAAGTGCATAGGGAGCCTGTGGCCTAGGAGTGGCCTGAATACCGCTGGAAGTGCTGAATGAACATGGTGACTCACATAGCCCCCATCATGATGAGCTGCTGCAACTGGGGAACGGGCACCACTATATGTGCCAGAATCTCGAGGCCTCTTGGTCTCCCTCTCCGCTCTCTCTCGGTTCACATACCCTCCAACCTCCTAACAATCTTCACAACCTGCTGATATGCGGTGTCTATCTCCAACACTCTGATAATGCTTCCGATACCAGGTTTTAGCCCCTCAATAAATCGGTAGACTCGCTCTCTAACAGTAGCAACCAAGGCTGGTGCATGTCTGGACAAATCACTAAATCGGACAGCATACTCCGATAAAATCATAGAAGCATGGAACAACTGATCAAACTCTACGCGCCATGCATCTCTAAGACTCTAGGGAACAAACCCCTCAAGAACATATCTTAGAGCTGAGCCCAAGTGAGTAAAGCTGCCTCAATCGGATTACCCAACACATATGCTCGCCACCACTGATAAGCCGCTCCCTTAAGCTGGAATGTAGTGAAAGCAACCCCACTAGATTTTACAATACCCATAGTATGGAGGATATGATGGCACTCCTCAAGAAAACCCTAGGCATCCAATGAAGCCAAACTGTCGAAAGTAGGAGGGTGGTACTTCTTGTACCTCTCAAGCCTGAGCTGCTCCCCCTCAGAAGCTGCTGCCCTAACCTCGGGCTGAACTGGGGCGACCGACTACACTAGTATGACATTGGGGACCTGGTCAACCTGAACTCGCTACTCTAGGGTACCGGCGGCGGGTGTTTGTGCTCCTCTCCCATCCTGAGATGTTGCAGGAGAAAGTAGGATCAACCCGGCCTGAGCTAAAGTGCGAACATGCTTAGAAACTGGGCGAGGGTCTCCTGAAGTGCTGGGGCAGTAACAGGTGTCTCAGGTGCCTTCTCTCCAACTAGAGCTACTGGTGGCTCCTCTGTAGGAGCTCGTCTTAGATCCTCTGTAGCATCTCGTGCAGGTGCTCTGGCTGCACCACATGGATGTCCTCGGCCTCTAACCAGGGCCTCTCGTGGATCTAGTAGGGGGTGAGGGTGTCTGGTCATCCGATCCGGCTATCTATGTCCACACCATGTATGAGAGAATAGAAAGACAAGAGTTTAGAATACCGAAATAAAAATTTTGCACGATAAGGAATCAAAGAAGTGAAGCTTTTCCTAACAGTTCCAGCCTCCCCAAGATAAGTAGAGATGTCTCCGTACCGATCTGCGAGACTCTAATAAACTTTCTTGTGACTCATAACACCTATGAACATAGAGCTATAATACCAACTTGTCACGACCTAAATTTCCTCATCAAGATGATGTGACAACACCTAGTCTCTAAGACTAGGTAAGCCTAACAAACATGCAGAAGTGAATGAAAACAATAATCTAAAATCTCAAAAGTCAACAACATTTATACAAAGGGAAATCTATAAAGACCCGTAAAATTTCATGACTAAAAATAATACCCAAATAGTCCCCGTGTTGTAACTGTAGAAATCCTTAAAACGAACCGTTTTAGAGAAAAAAGTACCCCAGGACTTAAAAGATAAAATTTTCCAGATTTGCGCAGGTCTGCGGTCCACTATGAGATCGCAGATCAGGTATGCGGACCGCATAGTGGTCGCATACCTGGACAGTTTTCTGTCCATTTTGAGGACAACTATGTGGCCTAGAATGCGATCGCATTTCATGAATGCGGGCCGCATAGTTGTCGCATTCTTGCACCTTGACTTTTACGGAGGGAGTTATGCGACGCACTATGCGAACGCATAACACGTATGCAGACCGCATAATGGTCACATACCTGGGCAGTCTACTTTCCTTTATGGCCCATTTGAGGGCCAATTATGCGACAGGAATGCGGACCGCATAGCAGGAATGCGATCGCATTCCTGACCGTATTTCTGCTTTGGGACTGTTAAATTTCTAATTTCATACCTGAACCCCAGTTCATTAAAACACCTTCCCCTTTCATTTTAAGCTCATTTCCTGATAAATTAGAGAGAGGAGAGAGTAGGTTCTAGAGAGTGAGAGTCCAACTTCATCCAATTTGTTCCTCCAACACTAGTCAGACCTAGAATTGATCAAGTAGGACACCATTTTCTTCACTACAAGAGGTAAGCTTCTACCCCATCAACCTAAATTTTAAGATTTTTATTAAAATGAAACATGGTTAGGTGAATTCATGAAGATAAGAGTCGGAGCCTTGCATGCATGTAACCAACTAATCATAATCTAGTAAAAGTAAATGTGTTAGAGTAATCTTTCACTAAAAAGAGGCCATTTAATCTAAAAGAACACTTAGTGTTTGATAGAATGATCAAGTGAGTTAAAGACATGATCATTGTTTCTAATTCTATGTTAAATTATGCCACATTGTGAACTAGATTGAAGGTGCTAGAAGGTCCGGTAAATTGTGGTAGAAATTAAGGAAAAATCCAAAATCAAGGTATGTATGGATAACTTTAATCTTTGTAGAGTTACCTTGTTCGTGTCTGAGTACACGGTATGAAATTCTTGCTTGAGCATATGTGAATTGTTTGTCCTGCTATGTCGAATTGTTTGAATTCATTCTCTGATTTTATTAAGTCAATTACCATGCTAATTGAGATTATGAAGGGTGAATATTTGTGCTTATCCTACTATGTGTAAAGCTCGTTAAATGTTGAATACATCGGTATGAGAGGATGTGCTGCAAAATGAAAGAAACAGTAATGAAATAAAGTGTTGAATGTATCCAAGTGCTAAATGTTGTGTAGTAAATAATGAAAGTAAATATGGGCTGATTTTATTGAGTTAAATGATTGTGGCAACACCATATATGAATTGCTAATTAGTAAGGATCACTGTGACTTGATTTCACATAGTTATTGGTTGATATGAACTTATGTTCTTCATGATAAATACCCTTGTGATATAATTGTTGGTGATTGTTGTTATGAAATGGGAATGTACGGTGGGATCGGGTTGCGCCCCACAACACAAAGTAATAAGGGTGGAGAGGTAATAAGGGTGAAATGAGAATGTACGGTGCGATCGGGTTGCGCTCCGCAACACAAAGTAATAAGGGTGAGATGAGAATGTACGGTGGGATCGGGTTGCGCGTGTCAACAAATGTGAAATTGAAACAAGTAACTGTGAAATCTTCATTGTGGTTTTCTTTAGACTTGTGTGGTACTTGTGTGATTACCCTAATTTCTTTCTAATTGTGTATTGTTCGATTCTACTTGGAATAAACTTGGTTCACACATGCTAGTACTATTCAATTGTACCAACGTGGCTTTTTGCCGGGGGCGCTACATCTTTTATGTGGATGTAGGTGGTTCCACATCAGGTAGCTCAGACCTCCAATAGTGGTGTTTCCCCTTCGTACATTCAGTAGATCAGGTGAGCCCCATTTCCTCTCGGTGCCGTGTGTAGTCTACATCATCTTTTTTGTATATGTTATGTGTTTTAAGGTATAGCCGGGGCCTTGTTGCCGGCAAGTATTGTGTAAACCCTTAGTACTCTTAGAGGCTCCGTAGACATGATGTGGGTTGTACATATATGTATTTTGGGTGGTAAATGTGTTTACTAGTAACCGTGGTCCGAATCAGAATTATTGTATGTTTTGTGATTATCAAATGTGGAAATGATAAAGGATAATATGAAATCAAGTAGTGGATTCATGCTTAAACTCTAAATTGCTAATTCATGTGGAATAATGTATATTATAAATACGGGGTGATGCGTTGGGTAGGAAAGGCAATCCAGGTCCGCTTGACCGGGATCATCTGGTTAGGTGCCGGTCTCGTCCCTCGGTTTTGGGGCGTGACAAACTTGGTATCAGAGCCTAAAGTTTTTAAAAGTGTCCTAGGATGTCTCGGAGCCATGTGTAGTAGAGCCCTTCTTATCGGTGTGTTGACGACCACATCTATAATTAGGGCGCTGCATGGACATTTATGAAAATATCCTTTCATTGTTACTCTGTATCGTGCGATGAAGTGGAATGTGAAAACATCTTTATCTAACCCGTGCCTTGTTCCAATTTTCAGTGCATGGCACCCAAGAAGAGAGCCCGACTTGGCCAAGAGGTCAATGCCACCCCAGGAGTGGCCGTGAATTCCTTATCTGATGGTGTAGGTAAGAATGATTCCCCGACCCTGAATCTGCCTGACTCCTCTATCCCAGGCCGAGATATTCCTAATCCTGCTCCAGCGGAGGGTTCTACGGTTCCTCCCGCTGATGTTCCTGATTCTTCTCCAGTCCCAGCTTCCGGTCCCGGTATTTCTGATGGGGACCTCAGGGGAGCTATTCAGATGTTGACTCAGCTAGTGGCCTCCCAGGCCCAAAGATCACATGCTCCCCCTGCATCCTATAGCGAGCAAGGGGATTCTTCAGGTTGCAGGGTCAACCAGTTTTTGTGGTTAGCCCCTCCAAAGTTCACAGGCACCGACCCATAGGCTGATCCTCAGGAGTTCATTGATGAGATGTGCAAGACTCTCTGGGTTATGAAGGCTACAGAGACCAAGGGGGTTGAGTTGGCTTCCTATCAGTTAAAGGGAGCAGCGTATTCGTGGTTTGAGATGTGGGAAGGGTCCTGCGGGGAGGGGAGCCCTCCGATAAAGTGGGATGAGTTTGTTGATGCCTTCATGGATCATTTCTTTCCTGCCGAGACTATGGAAGCCCATGTTGCGGAGTTCGAGGTCCTTAAGCAGGGTAACATGAGTGTATGAGAGTACCACATGGAGTTCGTGTGCCTGTCCAAATATGCCATCCACATGATGTTTATGCTCTTATTGATCCCGGGTCTTCTTTGTCATATGTTACTCCATTTGTTGCTTCAAATTTTGGGATAGAACCCGAATAACTTCACGAGCCGTTCTCTGTGTCGGCTCTGATTGGTGATTCCATTACGGCCGTGCGAGTCTATAGGAATTGTGTTGTCACGGTGCGTGTTCGAAATACCACGACCGATCTTATTAAGTTAGAAATGGTAGATTTTGATGTAATTATGGGGATGGATTGGCTCTATTCGTGCTTTGCTAAACTCGACTGCTGAACCAGGGTTATGAGGCTTGAGTTTCCTAATGAATCAGTTATTGAGTGGGAGGGGAATGAGGTTTTACCAAGAGGTAGATTCATTTATGACCTTAAGGCCTGTAAGATGATCAGAAAAGGGTGCATCTACCATTTGGCCCGGGTTGCAGACACCACTTCAGAGGTGCCTGCTCCCGAATCTGTGCCTGTCGTGAATGAATTTCTTGAAGTATTTTCAGGCGAGCTTCCTGGGATTCCACCAGATAGAGAGATTGATTTCGGGATTGATGTATTGCTAGATACACAACCAATATCTATTCCACCTTACCGAATGGCGCCAGAAGAATTTAGAGAGTTAAAAGTGCAATTGAAAGATCTATTAGAAAAGGGTTTCATACGGCCAAATGTGTCATCGTGGGGCGCACCGGTTCTTTTTGTCAAAAAGAAAGACGGATCACTTCGGATGTGCATTGATTTCGACAACTCAACAAGGTCACCATAAAAAAAATACCCATTGCCCCGGATAGATGATTTGTTCGATCAACTGTAAGGTGCTAGGTTCTTCTGAAAGATTTATTTGCGGTCCGGGTATCACCAGTTAAAAATCAGGGAGCAGGATATTCCTAAGACTGCCTTCAGAACTCGATATGGGCACTTCGAATTTCTGGTAATGTCTTTTGGGCTAACCAACGCCCTAGCAGCTTTTATGGGTCTTATGAATCGGGTTTCCAAACCGTTTCTTGACTGCTTTGTGATTGTCTTCATTGACGATGTCCTCGTTTACTCGCGAAGTCAGGAAGATCATGCTACCCACCTCAGGGCACTTCTGCAGACTCTTCATCAACACCAGTTGTATGCAAAGTTTTCAAAATGTGAATTTTTTCTAGAATCAGTCGCCTTTTCGGGCCATGTTTTTTCCAGGGAAGGGATTCAGGTTGATCCCCAAAAGATTGCAGTGGTTAAAGATTGGACTAGGCTAACGACCCCGATAGAGATTCGCAGTTTCTTGGGTTTGGCTGGGTATTATCGGAAGTTCGTGGAGGGATTCTCTTCCCTCACCTCTCCATTGACTAAGCTGGCGCAGAAAAAAGTTAAGTTCCAGTGGTCCGATGCTTCTGAAAAGAGTTTTCAGGAATTGAAATTGAGATTGACTACGGTGCCAGTGTTGACCTTGCCAGAAGGTTCGGAAAGGTTTGTGGTGTATTACAGATCTCAAAAAGATTTATTGGTGGAAGGGTATGAAGAGGGGTGTGGCGGACTTTGTGGCTAGGTGTCCGAATTGTAAGCAAGTGAAGGCCGAGCATCAGAGGCCCGGTGGGTGGGCACAACTTATGGAAATACCAATGTGGAAATGGGAGATGATCAATATGGACTTTGTGGTGGGTTACCTCGCACTCTACGTAGGTTCGACTCTGTTTGGGTAATAGTGGATCGGCTCACGAAATCAGCTCACTTCTTGCCAGTCAAGTCCACCGATACTGCGGAACAGTACGCTCAGTTGTATATCAAGGAAATAGTCAAACTCCATGGCACTGTAGTATCTATTATCTCGGATCGAGGGGCCCAGTTCACAGCTAAATTTTGGAAGAAATTTAAGCAAGGTTTGGGTATGGAGGTAAATCTCAGCACAACATCCCATCCACATACTGATCAACAAGCAGAGCGGACCACTCAGACTCTTGAAGATATGTTACGGGCTTGTGTATTAGATTTCAAGGGTAGCTGGGATGATCACTTGCTGCTTATAGAATTTGCGTATAATAATAGTTTCCATGCTAGTATTCAGATGGCCCCATTTGAGGCGTTGTATGGAAGGAGGTATAGGTCTCCGATTGGATGGTTTGAGGTTGGCGAGGTGGAACTGTTAGGGTCGGATCTTGTGCACCAAGCTATGGAAAAAGTTAAGGTCATTCAGGAAAGGATGAAAATTGCTCAGAGTCGTCAAAAATCCTATGCAGACATTCGTCAAAGATATTTGGAGTTTCAAGTCGATGATTGGGTATTCTTAAAGGTGTCTCCCATGAAGGGAGTGATGCGGTTTGGGAAGAAAGGGAAATTGATCCCAAGGTATGTCGGGCCATATATGATTGCTCAAAGGATAGGACAGATGGCTTATAGGCTGGAATTGCCCCCTGAGCTGTCATTAGTGAACCCAGTGTTTCATGTGTCCATGTTGAATAAGGTGATTGGGGATCCATCCACCATTGTTCCGGTTGAGACGGTTGAAATAAATGAGGGGTTGTCATATGAAGAGGTTCCAGTTGCTATTCTTGATAGGCAAGTCCGTAGATTGAGAAACAAAGAGATTGCTTCTATTAAAGTATTATGGCAGAGTCAACAAGTCGAAGAAGCCATGTGGGAAGCGGAAAATGAAATGAAAGAGAAATATCCCCACCTGTTTGAATAAGTCCGGTAGTGGTTTTGAAAGTTGTCATTCCTAAGCAAGTATATATTGTGTTAAATTTTGTGCAAGAACACTCCACTCCCCTAATTACCCTACTATTGTGACTTCCGAAACTTTGTGCCGTAAATGTATATGTTGTTGTGAATAGCTGAATTATGTGCAACTCATTGTAATATTTGAATTATGTGAAAATTTGTGGAGTTAACCGAACTATGTGAGGCTTGTGAATTAATTGAATTACATGTAGCTTGTTGAAAGGACCGGGTTATGTGCAAGTTGGTAGAGTAATTGGTAATGTGTGGAATTGATTAAACATGTGTTTCGGGGGATCTCTAACAGGTAGATGGGCCTAATTACAAAGGAAACTCTGGCGAAATATTCAGAAAATATCGGAGTTAGTAAAAATTTGGGGGTTGGTTTATTTAATGTTTTCCTACTCTAGTGATTCCCCGACCCTCATTCGAGAACGAATGATTTTAAGTGGGAGAGAATGTAAAGACCCCTAAAATTTCATGGCTGAAAAAATGCCCAAATAGGTACCCGTGTTGTTATAACTGTAGAAACTCTTAAAATGGACCCTTTTTGAGTAAAAAGTACCCCAGGACTTAAAAGATAAAACTTTCCAGATTTGCGCAGGTCTGCGATCCACTATATGATCGCAGATCAGGTATGCGGACCGCATAATGGTCGCATACCTGGACAGTTCGCTGTCCATTTTGAGGACAGCTATGCAGCCTAGAGTGCGATCACATTTCACGAATGCGAGCCGCATAGTTGTTGCATTCTTGCACCTTGACTTTTGTGAAGGGAGTTATGCGACGCACTATGCTATCGGATAACAGGTATGCGGACTGCATAATGGTCGCATACCTGGTCAGTCTACTTTCCTTTTTGGCCCATTTGAGGGCCAATTATGCGATAGGAATGCAGACTGCATTTCTGCTTCGGGACAGTTAAATTTCAAATTTCATACCCGACCCCTAGTTCATTAAAACACCTCCCCCTTTCATTTTTCGCTCATTTTCTGATAAATTAGAGAGAGGAGAGAGTGGTTCTAGAGAGAGAGAGAGTCCAACTTCATCCAATTTGTTCCTCCAACACTAGTCAGACCTGGAATTGATCAAGTAGGATACCATTTTCTTCACTACAAGAGGTAAGCTTCTACCCCGTCAACCTAAATTTTCAGATTTTTGTTAAAATGAAACACGGTTAGGTGAATTCATGAAGATAAGGGTAGGAGCCTTGCATGCATGTAACCAACTAATCATGATCTAGTAAAAGTAAATGGGTTAGAGTAATCTTTCACTAAAAAGAGGCCATTTAATCTAAAAGAACACTTAGTGTTTGATAGAATGATCAAGTGAGTTAATGACATGATCATTGTTTCTAATTCTAAGTTGAATTATGCAACATTGTGAACTAGATTGAAGGTGCTAGAAGGTCCGGTAAATTGTGGTAGAAATTAAGGAAAAATCCCAAATCAAGGTATGTATGGCTAACTTTAATATTTGTAGAGTTACATTGTTGGTGTCCGTGTACACGATATGAAATTCTTGCTTGAGCATATGTGAATTGTTTTTCCTGCTGTGTCGAGTTGTATGAATTCATTCTCTGATTTTCTTAAGTCAGTTACCATGCTAATTGAGATTATGAAGGGTGACTCTTTGTGCTTATCCTACCATGTGTAAAGCTCGTTAAATGTTGAATACATCGGTATGAGAGGATGTGTTGTAAAACGAAAGAAACGATAATGAAATAAAGTGTTGAATGTATCCAAGTGCTAAATGCTGTGTAGTAAATAATGAACGTAACTATGGGCTGATTGTTTTGAGTTAAATGATTGTGGCAACACCATATATGAATTGCTGATTGGTAAGGATCATTGTGCCTTGATTTCACATAGTTATTGGTTGATATGAACTTATGTTCTTCATGATAATTACCCTTGTGATATAATTGTTGGTGATTGTTGTTATGAAATGGGAACGTACGGTGGGATCGGGTTGCACGCCGCAACACGAAGTAATAAGGGTGGAGAGGTAATAAGGGTGAAATGAGAATGTACGGTGGGATCGGGTTTCACGCCGCAACACGAAGTAATAAGGGTGGAGAGGTAATAACGGTGAGATGAGAATGTACGGTGGGATCGGGTTGCGCGCGGCAACATATGTGAAATTGAAACAAGTAACTGTGAAATCTTCATTGTGGTTTTCTGTATATTTTTGTGGTACTTGTGTGGTTACCCTAATTGCTTTCTAATTGTGTATTGTTTGATTCTACTTGGAATAAACTTGGTTCATACATGCTGGTACTATTCAATGGTACTAACGTCCCTTTTGCCGGGGGCGCTACATTTTTTATATGGATGTAGGTGATTCCACAACAGGTAGCTCAGACCACAAATGGTGGTGTTTCCCCTTCGTACCTTCAGCAGATCCGGTGAGCCCCATTTCCTCTCAGGGGCGTGTGTAGTCTACATCATCTTTTTTGTATATGTTATGTATTTTAAGGTATAGCCGGGGCCTTATTGCCGACAAGTAATGTGTAAACACTAGTACTCTTAGAGGCTCCGTAGACATGATGTGGGTTGTAAATATATGTATTTGGGACGGTAAATGTGTTTACTAGTAATCGTGGTCCGAATCGGAATTGTTGTATGTTTTGTGATTATCGGATGTGGAAATGATGAAGGATAATATGAACTCAAGTAGTGGATTCATGCTTAAACTCTAAATTGCTAATTTATGTGGAATAATGTATATTATAAACACGGGGGGTGATGCATTGGTAGGAAAGGCAATCCAGGTCCGCTTGACCGGGATCATTCGGTTAGGCGCCGGTCTCGTCCCTCGGTTTTGGGGCGTGATAAAATCTCTACGGCTCGAAGTGTATACAATAGCACAAAAACTGGCGTAATACAAGTCACAAGCTCTATGACAATGCCAAATCATTCCTATACAACTGTGTCTAATGAGGAAGGAAAATATAAAAAGGTATAGAAAGGGACTCCAAGGCCTACAGATGTGGACATATGTATCTTGAAGTGTCCAAATGCAAACTTTTCTCACTAGTGCCGGGACTGATAAGACGTACCTGGATCTGCACAAAACGATTTGCGGAAGTGTAGTATGAGTACACCACAACAGTACCCAGTAAGTTTCAAGCCTAACCTTGGTAGATTAGTGCCGAGGTCAGGTCAAGGCCCTACTGGAAATAATAGGAAACATGACGAAAGATATTGTCACGACCCAAAATCCATAAGGTTGTGATGGCGCCGGACACCACTGTCAGGCAAGCCAATCTTTCATTAGTTGAAATTGATTCCCGTTTTAACATTTTTGAAATCATTGTCTTTAACTTGTTACGTAATAACTAAACAAAATCCGTTAAGTAAATACAATAGTTTAATATTCCATTTTTTTATAAAATACATCCCATACACATCCCAGAACCCGGTGTCACAAGTACATGAGCAATTTCTAAGAATTTTACAATTTCTACAAAACTTGTCTGAAATTCAAGTGAACAAGGAAATTAAAATAAAGTAATACAATACGAGGGAGACTCTGTCAGCTGTGGATCGCCTCCGGGTAATGCAGCTCGCCTAAGTCTCCAAACCAGCCACGTCGCTATGAAGGTACCTGTGCAATAAAAATGCATACTAAGTGTAGCATGAGTACGAAAACAACGTGTACTCAGTAAGTCGCCCACCTAACCTCAGAGAGGTAGTGACGAGTGGTCGAATTAGACACTTCCTAGAGGTCAATTTAGTATATTCAAGTGTGACACTAAGCATGATTATAATAGGCAATTTATTAAAAACAGGAATAAATAATATCAACCCTTCAACATTTAACACTTTAACTCTTCGCTATTTCAATAACAATTAATCAAACATGGGTGATTTAATCAAATAACAAATAATCAACGGGAAGGAACAACTTCTTCCAAAAATTTTAATAACTTTAAATCTATATCATTTCAATTGACAAGTTAAAATTCCAGGCTAGTAACCAGGCAAAATCCCAGCAAATACGCAATAAATATTATGCGCAAGCAATGCCGAGGGTTGAACGGCGCGGACCGACAATAATAAACTGTGCACTGCCGAAGGGTCGAACGGCTCGAACCATAGATGCATCTATTTTTCCCCGCTCGTGAATAGATCATGCGACGCGGTCAACATAAAAATAATAAGGCTAGCCTGCTCGCGAATCATACCTGCGACTCAGGTGCTCATATGTACACATATTCACATAATAAATCCGTATTTTTATCAAGAAAGCAGTTAATCGAGAAAGTGGTAAAATTCTTCTTAAAGGAACATGAAAAATAGATTTTAAATCTTTGTTTTGAAACTCATTTGCCAAGTTCAATAATATTCAATAATATAACCTTATCAGGAACACAATTATCCACGGAGGAATCAATTCTCTTTCTAGGTGATTAAGAAAATGAACTCTAGTCTTCTTAGGGATTCAATTCATTATTTCGATCATATTAGCGGTCTAATATTATCGGCAACATCACAAGTACAACAAGTAAGGCATGCTAGTGGGTCCTAGACTACACGGACATGGCATAATTGTAGCTACGCACAGACTCCCATCACCTCGTGCGTACATAGCCCCCGCAGATAGTAGCACATACTTAATTAGTTCACCTAGGGGGACAATTCCCCCTCACAAAGTTAGAAAGGAGACTTACCTCGCTTCAAAATTCCATAACCGGCTTCCAAGCCCTTCTGATGAATCAAATCGATGCACAACGCCCCAAAACTATCCAAATAATGACAAACGAATGAAAATATACTCTAATATTCGTTAACAATTCAAATTATATAACTCCCATCTCCGCTTAAGGAATTGACCAAAATGTCCTTGGGCCCACGTGCCCAGATTCCGAAATTTCTCGAAGATATACCCTACCCATAGCCTTACTAACTCAAATATATAATTTACCCTTAATTTCATGCTCAAATTCGTGGTAGAAATCCACAATACCATTTCGAGGTTTTCTTCAATATTTTCCCAATTTTCCACAATTTTTCATGTCTAATCCATGCATATAACTTGTATTTATCTTAAAAACATAAAGAAATTGCTTACCTAGTAATGCTTGACGGAAATCCCCTCTTGAAGCTCCTCCAAATCGCCCACACCAAGTGAAGAAATGAAGAAATCGCCAAAATTCCGTTAAAAAATAACACACTGCCCAGGTGACCCTCCTATGCGATCTCACAACATGCTCTGTGATCGCATAGGCCAACTATGCTGCCTCACCAATTTACTCAGTGCGCCCACGACACAGCACCTGCGTTCGCACAGGCAAAGTCCCAGAAGCCCCTAATCATACACTGTGCGGCCGCACATTAAATATTACGATCGCACAAGCCATAAGCCTGAAGCCTTAAATTTTCCCTCTGTGCGATCGCACAACTACACCTGCGATCGATAGACCAATGCAGTAGCCCCCAAAAATCCTCCTCTGTGCAATTTCATACCTCCAAGTGTGATCGCACAGGACAAAATTCCAGCCCCTCTCATTTCTTCTCCACGATTGCACAACTAGTACCGCGATCGCATTGCACACTAGATAAACCAGCAAACATCAGCAACAAATCACTCAAAAATGACGCGAAACCACCTCGAAACACACCCGAGGCCCCCCAAGACCCCGTCCAATCACACGACTCAGTCCCATAACATCCCACAAACTTGCTCGAGGCTTCAAATCACATCAAACAAAGTCGAAATAATGAATCACACTAAAATTCAAACTTTATGAACTTAGAAATTTCCAACTTCTACATCCGATGTCGAAACCTATCAAATCACGCCCGATTGACCTCACATTTTTCACAAAAGTCATATTCGACATTACGGACTTACTCTAACTTCCGGAATCACATTCCGACCTCGATATCAAAATTTCTACTTTTGATCGGATTTATAAAAAACCTTCAAATTTCTATCTTTAGCCAAATAACTTCAAAATGACCTACGGACATCCAAATTCACTTCCGGTCGCGCTCCCAACTCCCGAATCACCATAGCTATTCCCAGGCTCAGAATCCTAAACGGACATCAATAACACTGAAATGCCTTACAGCCCAAATTTATGAAGTTCTTCTAAAATGCTATCTTCCATAATATACTTCCAAAACTTGATCCGGACATACACCCAAGTCCGAAATCATCATACGAACCTGCAGAAACCTTCAAATCCTGATTCGGAGGTCGTTTACTCAAATTTCCAATCTTAGTTGATTCTTCCAACTTAAGGCTTCTGAATTGAGAATTTTCATTCCAAATTAACTCTAAACTTCTCGAAATTCAATTGCGACCACGCCCATGGGTCATAATACCTGAAACAAAGCTGCTCACGGTCTCAAACCGCTGAACTACGCGCTAGAGCTCAAAATGACCTGTCGGGTCGTTACATTCTCCCCCACTCAAACAGACGTTCGTCCTCGAACGTGCTAAGAACTTCTCTGGAGTTATATGAAATCAGTGTTTGACACCTCGAGCACATGCCCGTGATACCACCACCTAGTTGAGCACATTAGCTTGATTAAATCTGAAGATATCCTCTTTTATCCATACCATAAGCTCAGAATCCAGTTCCAACACTTGAAATTCTCTGCAGGACCAGTTCCAATATAAACACCGTATCAACTACCACACGACATACCAGAACATGACTACATGCCTTTGCTGAATCAGCAGCATGCACCGCATAACTCATCATTTGACCACAATGACACTCCCTAAACCTTAATAGCCAAATTCCACGAATCTGATGCTCCCAATTCACCTCATGATATATATATACATCCTGCTATAATGCTGGAGATACCACGACAACGGAGGAGATGTGTAGAAATTCATAATCAACTGGCGAGTTAACAAATCATTGAATATCTCCTCTTGACAAGAATCATCACCTCATTATGAACCAAATAATGGTATTTGTTCTTTAATATAGTCCGCATAATCTTATCGCGCTGATCCCTGATCCAATAATCTTGTCTCACCCAATATGAACTATTCAGACAACAAATCACCCCAAACATGACCAACAACCTCACATGACATAACTCGAACATGATAAATAAGCAATGACTCAGGAAGGGAGTATTCAACTCACACAACTAATATGAACTTTCCTCAGAAAATGGGAAGAAAAACATAAGAAAAATAAATATAGTAACCTTACTCATAATCACACTGTTGCGGCGTGCAACCCGATCCAAATAAAATACCCGTGACGACGTGCCACCCGATCCACACATAAAATTCACATAAGGAAATATACACGAAACTGAATTCCTCACTATTACGCATTACCGAATATCGGTCACAAGCACGCTAAGTGCATAATACCATCCTGGGGAGACTGATAAGGCCATATGCTACAAAACTCAAGCACAACTGAGGTGCGATATATATATATCCTCTGGATCTCAAGAGCTATCCTGCTCACATACATCACCACTATGCGGGACCTCAACACATAAGAAATTATCAAGCCGTTTCACAACTCACACGACACAATCATTATATTACATGGATTTTACGAAGACAGAACAACACATGATATTCCAACACCCCTCCTTGAAGAGCTATACTGAAATGAACACATCTGCCTCACATGAAGCCCATAATCTCGTTTAAATCCATTCATACACTTCAAGCCTATTCTACTCACAATGAATTAGGCTGATAGCCTTACCTGGGTCAACATTAACCCACTTCCTCTCAAAATACGCAAGAACAACCATCATCGCCGGGACAACACCCCGCAATCCAGAACCAAATGAATTGAATGCCTTCCAGGCATAAATCCTCAAATAAGCAAAATTGCACTTCCTTATACTTGGTCTAAATCTTCAACCAATCAGGTGACTACATGTCACACCTATAAAATCTTCCCGCGGTCACGCTCCCACGACTTTTCACGAGGTAACAATTCTGCACATCCATAACACCGACAACAATAAGGCCGCAAAACACATCAAGAACCCATGACCAGGGTACAAAGCCTCTCTCACCGAATATCGATCTCCGGTGACACTGAAGATAACACCAGCTTACTCTGAACTTTCAAGTCACTTTTTCTTGCTCATCCTAGCTCATGGCATCTTTGTTAACACCGAACCGCAATCTCGATTCCTTAATCCAGTTACATACCGCTTACCGAACCTAACATGCTAATGTGAGATTATGCAAGAACTCCATCATAACTCCTGAACCACCAATAGGGGAAACACCTCATCATAGAGAAACTTCCTACTTACCTCAATTCAGGAGAAACATATCAACACTCAAGTGAATTCTCACAATCACCCAACATGCAAACACTTAAGTAGTGGTCTGAACCACCATAAACCTTCCGGGATCTGCCTACACCTGACAGGCCATAGCACTCGAATGCTCCCAAATCAAATCTGTTATGGCGGTCGTCAAACCTCGCACACACTGTGTAAACCACACGCATAACTCAATCATACTGACAAAACTGTTCACCGTCGCAATGTGCCATTTCAACCATGGCTAGTCAATCTATCTTCTTTTAATCATCTTCAATTTCCTCAGGAATAGTAGTAACTTCCTTCAACTCATAACAAACTCAACCCTCACTCATCCCGAGTGACCTTGATTCATGAGACCATGCTGCCTAAATCCTGCAACCCGTCTCATACCCTCCTGACAATCTTTCTACAACCCGGAGTTTAATTCCCTCACTCCTCCAATGCTATCCTGCATGCTGAAACATATCATAGAACACTCCGACCATCTTCCCTTTTCTCAGAAGTTACTCTGCAAAAGCTCAATTCTCGATCATACAGCTGCCTGAAACCCTTAAACGCCGCATTCTTAACTTTCGAATTTACTAGGACCGCTAATGAGATTCACCCACTCTGACTGGCCCCGAATACAATCAACTTCAAGGTTCTTCTAGAACACGAACATCCTCTCAATGAAGTACATGACTGAGTGACTACCCTTACGCTCGCCTATGCCTTAAGCATAAATTCTGAATCTCTCAAAGCCTAACCCTGGTCCAACAGGGCCAACTTTTGCGCACATTAATCAATCCCATGCACAATCACCATTTTACTCCTTTACCTTAGCTGTAATAACTTGCCAACACCCCGACAATCCTCAACCCCATGGTAACACAATACTACAACCCAACTGCAGGTGGTGGGACTCCCCCACTTAGCCCAAAGCTACTCCTTGCACCACTCTAGACCCTACTGAGATCCTTTCCCCTTTGTTGACATGACCTTGCCCAACCAATCCTCCCAATTATTCCAAATTCTCTTGTTAGCACTCCCTAAATACTCAAATTTTCTAGCATCATTCACACATTCCGCCTCCTACAGAATAGCCACTAGAATCCCTCGCAGAAACTTGCGAACCATGCCACCGCCAACCTATTCACAGGAGATGACCCACCTGCGGAAATCACCCACGGACACCTTCCAACGATGCTGAAATGCACACTCTCTGCGACATCAATACCCTATCCTACGCCCTGCTTCATTTACCAACTTTAATAGTTCGTCCGCTCCTCATGGACATCCATTAAATGCACGATAATACCTTCTAGTTCACCACTATGCTGCCGCTCCCACACTTTGCGACTGCTCGACTTTCGCTTCTTACACCTGGCCTCTGTAGCTCTTAAACCAGCAGATCACCACGACTTCAAACTCTGCGAAGATCATCTATCTCAAGCTACCTTCATTATCAATACTTATCCAGTACTGAACCACCGCCCCTCACGGTCTCTGACAGCTGCTTCTTCAATACTTCTTGAAAATACTCTGACCCAATGCAACCGAAGAACTATAGCACCGAAAATCTTAACACATTCCATTCGATTAGTGACGACGGCATCACATCACAGGTGCATATCCCACCTCACTTGAAAACACCAAGCCTTACTACTTTATCAACCCCAAACGAACCATTCCTAATCCAAATGCCTTTGCTCTGCCAGAACTAAAATACGAAATCTCGAAATCACGCTCTGAGAAGACCTCCCTTCAAACCATTCATCAGGACTCAACATATGGGCAAGCGTTCTATCATCATATCGACATCGTGCGATAACCAATCATAAACATCATCACAACCTGAGCATAACCTCAAAGCTCTGAGAAACACATCTACTGAGATGAAAAAACATATTATCCTTCCACAGGGCAACGCCAATAGCCTCAATCAACTTCGCAGGGAGAGACATCCCGCACCACACCCATAGCACCATTTCAATTCCTCAAATTCCTGATTCATAGCAAGCGCTTCGCGACACGTAAGATTGAGTAGGAAAAAACATAGGCATAAGCCTCAAAAGAATCGAATCGCACGATGAGGAATCAAGCAGGGAAGTACTCCTAACAACCCTGTAGCCTCTCGAAGATAAGTACAGACGTCTCCGTACCGATCCGTAAGACTCTACTAGACTTGCTCATGACTCGTGAGACCTAAGGGAACCTAGAGATCTGATACCATGTTGTCACGACCCAAAATCCATAAGGTCGTGATGGCGCCAGACACCACTGTCAGGCAAGCCAATCTTTAATTAGTTGAAGTAGATTCCTGTTTTAACATTTTTGAAATCATTGTCTTTAACTTGTTATGTAATAACTAAACAAAATCTGTTAAGTAAATACAACAGTTTAATATTCCATTTTTTTATAAAATACATCCTATACACATCCCAGAACCCCGTGTCACAAGTACATGAGCAATTTCTAAGAATTTTACAATTTCTACAAAGCTTGTCCGAAATACAAGTGGACAAGGAAATTAAAATAATGTAATACAATACGAGGGAGACTCTGTTAGCTGCGGATCGCCTCTGGATGATGCAGCTCGCCTAAGTCTCCAAACCAGCCACGTCTCTATGAAGGTACCTGTGCAATAAAAAGGCACATCAAGTGTAGAATGAGCACGAAAACAATGTGTACTCAGTAAGTCGCCCGCCTAACCTCAGAGAGGTAGTGACGAGAGGTCGAATTAGACACTTGCTAGAGGCCAATTTAGTATATTCAAGTGTGACATTAAGCATGATTATCATAGGCAATTTATTAAAAATCAGGAATAAATAATATCAACCCTTCCACATTTAACACTTTAACTCTTCGCCATTTCAATAACAATTAATCAAACATGGGTGATTTAATCAAATAACAAATAATCAATTGACAAATTAAAATTCCATGCCAGTAATTAGGCAAAATCACAGCAAATACGCAGTAACTATCATGCGCAAGAAATGCCGAGGGTCGAACAGCGTGGACCAACAACAATAAATTGTGCACTGCCGAAGGGTCGAATGACTCGAATCATAGATGCATCTTATTTTCCCCTCTCGCGAATCGATCATGCGACGTGGTCAACATAAAAATAATCAGGCTAGCCTGCTCGCTAATCATACGTGCGACTCAGGTGCTCATATGTACACATATTCACATAATAAATCCACATTTTTATCAAGAAAGCAGTTACTCAGGAAAGTGGTAAAGTTCTTCTTAATGGAACATGAAAAATAGCTTTTAAATTTTTGTTTTTAAACTCATTTGACAAGTTCTATAATATAACTTTATCAGGAACACAATTATCCACGGAGGAATGAATTCTCTTTCTAGGTGATTAAGAAAATGAACTCTAGTCTTCTTAGGGATTCATATCATTATTTCGATCATATTAGCGGTATAATATTACCGGCAAGATCACAAGTACAATAAGTAAGGCATGCTAGTGGGTCCTAGAATACTCGGACATGGCATAATAGTAGCTACGCACAGACTCCCGTCACCTCGTGCGTACGTATCCCCAGCAGATAGTAGCACATACTTAATTAGTTCACCTAGGGGGACAATTCCCCCTCACAAAGTTAGAAAGGAGACTTACCTCGCTCCGAAATTCCATAACCGGCTTCCAAGCCCTTCTGATGACTCAAATCGATGCACAACGCCCCAAAACTATCCAAATAACGACAAACTAATGAAAATATACTCTAATATTCGTTAACAGTTCAGATTATATAGACTCCCATCTCCGCTTAAGGAATTGACCAAAATGTCCTTGGGCCCACGTGCCCGGATTCCAAAATTTCTCGAAGATATACCCTACCCATAGCCTTAATAACTCAAATATACAATTTACCCTTAATTTCATGCTCAAATTCGTGGTAGAAATCCAAAATACCATTTCTAGTTTTTCTTCAATATTTTCCCAAATTTTTTCAATATTTTTCATGTCTAATCCATGCATATAACTTGTATTTATCTTAAAAACATAAAGAAATTGATTACCTAGTAATGCTTGACGGAAATCCCCTCTTGAAGCTCTTCCAAATCGCCCACACCAAGTGAAGAAATGAAAAAATCGCCAAAATCCCGTTAAAAAATAACACACTGCCCAGGTGACCCTCCTATGCGATCTCACAACATGCTCCGCGATCGCATAGGACAACTATGCTGCCTCACCAATTCACTCAGTGCGTTCGCGACACAGCACCTGCGTTCGCACATGCCAAGTACTAGAAGCCTCTTATCATACAATGTTCGACCGCACATTAAAGATTGCGATCGCACAAGCCATAAGACTGAAGCCTCAAATTTTCCCTCTATGTGATTGCATACCTCCAAGTGCGATCATACAGGCCAAATTTCCAGCCCCTCCCATTTTTTCTCCGCGATCGCACAACTAGGACCGCGATCGCATTGCACACTAGATACACCAGTAAACAGCAGCAGCAAATCACTCAAAAATGACCCGAAACAAACACGAGGCCCCCCGAGACCCCGTCTAATCACACGACTTAGTCCCATAACATCCCACAAAATTGCTTGAGGCTTCAAATCACATCAAACAATGCCGAAATCACGAATCACACTAAAATTCAAACTTTATGAACTTAGAAATTTCCAACTTCTACATCCGATGCCGAAACCTATCAAATCACGTCCGATTGACCTCAAATTTTGCACACAAGTCATATTCGATATTATGGACATGCTCTAACTTTCGGAATCGCATTCCGACCTCGATATCAAAATTTGCACTTCCGGTCAGATTTCTCAAAAACCTTAAAATTTCTATCTTTCGCCAAATGACTTCAAAATGACCTACGGACATCCAAATTCACTTCCGGTCGCTCTCCCATCTCCAGAATCACCATACGGAGCTATTCCCAGGCTCGAAATCCTAATGAACATCAATAACACTGAAATGCCTTACAACCCAAATTTATGAAATTCTTCTAAAATGCTATCTTCCAGAATATACGCCGAAACACTCCCGGGTTATCCAAAACCCGGTCCGGACATACGCCCAAGTTCAAAATCATCATAAGAACCTGCAGGAACCTTCAAATCCTAATTCGGAGGTCGTTTACTCAAAATTCCAATCTTAGTTGATTCTTCCAACTTAAGGCTTCTGAATTGAGAATTTTCTTTCCAAATTAACTCTAAACTTCCCGAAATTCAATTTCGACCTCGCCCACAGGTCATAATACCTGAAACAAAGCTGCACACGGCCTCAAACCGCAGAACGACGCGCTAGAGCTCAAAATGACTAGTCGGGTCATTATAGATATAACAATACAATGATAATGACAATGGAAACAAAAACAAATAAGGAATTTAGGCAAAGTTAACTACACAGAATCAAGACAGATAATACAACACAAAAGAAAACAAGGATTGACATGTTAAGGAAACAAACAACCAAGACAAGTACAACAATTAGAGAAAGATCATCAAGGGCCACTAGTGAGGTACTGCCTCGTAGCCCCAAATCACAAAAGTAACTCACAACTTTTCTTATATCACCGCGGGATCCTTCATATTTAGTTTTGAAAATTATTTATCCTAAAATAGTATCCCGCGTTTCAGCCCACCTTATCACACCGCATGGCTTCCAGTAGTTCCCCTACTAGCCACGCGTATCAAGATCACATTATCTCACTGCATGCGTTTCAACGCCCATAACTTATACCACCGCATGCATATTAATATCACAACATCTCACAATTCGCACCTCAAGTACCCAATATCACAACCTGCCAAGCCAAACAATAACAGAATTTCATAATAAGGATCCCACGACCTTTGCAACTCAATACCAAATTCAACAGCAAGATATTCCAAGAGTAACAATTTCAAGTAAAATTCAACAGTTAAATAATGAATACAAAATAAAGGAAGCAAGTACTTCAACTAAACATGTAGGACAATTTGCAAATAAAAGATAAGACAAGTAGACATGTGAAATTAGACTAAATATGATGACTATAACATGTTAAAGTAACTCAATTAAAGTATGAAAGGAATCTATAGCTAAAACCGGGAATTTCAACATTTAGCCCGTGTACACACTCGTCACGTTGCGTACACGAATTTCACATATCACATTATCACAACAATACCAAATCCTAAGGGGTAATTCCCCCACACAAGGTTAGACAACTAACTTACCTCAAACCACGCTAAATCAATCCACTAGAAGGTCTTTCCCTCGATTTTCCAACTCCGAACGACTTGAATCTAGCCAAAACAATTTCATATTATAAATATAACTATAGGATACTAATTCAAACAATGAATTTATGATCTTTTCAAGTAATTAAAAAAACGACCCAAAAAGTCAAGTCGGGCTCGCGTTTCGAAATCCGACCAAAATTAAAAAATTCGGACACCCATTCGATATCGAGTCCATCCCTACAAATACGATCTCAATTCACTTTTCATGACTCAAAAATTTTGTCAAAAGATTTCTACCATTTTCCCCAATTTCAAACTCCAAAGCACTAATTAAATGAAGAAATTATCAATAGATTCATGTGAATTAATCAAAAACAAGTTAGAATTCCATACCTAAAGTTCTCTAAAAAATTCCCTCAAAATTGCGCCTCAAATCGAGCTCTTTATGTCCCAAAATGGATCATGAATCAAAACCCTCGAATCTTATATTTCTGCCCAGTGACTTCCACTTCTGCAACCTTTGGGTCGCTTATGCGATGCCGCACCTACAGAAAAACCACCGCAGGTGCGAAAAATACTTAAGTCCACAATTTGCGCTTCTGTGGACCATGGAGCCCGCTTCTGCATAGAATCCCTTCACTTCTGCAACCATATCCCAAGCCAGCCTTGTCCGCATCTGCGATCTCCTCTCTGCACCCGCAGACTCGCAGATATGGATAACTCCTCACACCTGCGCTCCCAGCTGGGCTAAGCCAAATTTTCTTCTACGCCCAGTTGCTCTTTTTTTCGAGCCAGCATCTGCGGCCCAATCCTCCGTAGGTTCGATAACACCAGAACTCCCAGCTTCAGCAGTCCCAAAAATCCAAACTTGTTCCGGATTCAATCTGAATCACACCTAGGGCCCCCAGGACCCTGTCCGAATATTCCAATAAGTTTTAAAACACATAGCGGACCTACTCAAGGCCTTAAATCACATCAAACAATGCAAAATTTACGAATCGCAACCTCTAAATTTCAAATCTGATGCCGATTCACACCAAATAAAATCCGATTGACTTAAAAATTTGCACACAAGTCACAAATGATATTACAGACCTATTCCAACTTCCGGAATCGGGATGCGACCTCGATATCAATAAATTTAACTCCTGGTCAAACTTTCCAAAATCATCCGACTTTCGGCAAATCACGCTGAAACGACCTACGAAACTCCAAATCAACATCTGAACACGCTTCTAAGTTCAAAATCACCATATGGAGCTATCGGGGACCATAAAAACTCCATTCCAGAGTCATCCTCACACAAATAAAACTACGGTCAACCCCTACAACTTAAATCTCTAACATAGGGACTGTGAGTCCTATTTCACTCTTAAACTCCCCCGAAACCAAAACTAAACACCCCGGCAAGTTACAAAATCGCAATTGTAACGACCCGACTGGTCATTTTGAGAGTTTAAGATCCGTTCAGTGCTATAAGGTCATAATCAGTTTCACATTATGTATATCGACCTGTGTGCGTGGTTAGATTCAGTTATCGAATATTCCAGAATCGAGTTGGAAAGAAAATTCTCATTTCAGAAGCCTTAAGTTGGAAGAATCAACTAAGATTGGGATTTTGACTAAACAACCTCCAAATCAGAATTTGAAGGTTCCAGCAGGTTCGTATGATGATTTCGGACTTGGGCGTATGTTCGGACCAGGATTTGGATAACCCGGGAGCTTTCCGGCGTATATTATGGAAGATAGCATTTTAGAAGAATTTCATAAATCTAGGTTGAAAGGCATTTCAGTGATATAGATGTCCGTTTGGGATTCCGAGCCTGGGAATAGCTCCGTATGGTAATTCTGTAGTTGGGATAGCGATCGGAAGTGAATTCGGATGTCCTTAGGTTATTTTGAAGTCATTTGGCTAAAGATAGAAATTTCAAGGTTATTGAGGAATCCGACCGCAAGTGGAAACTTTGATAGCAGGGTCGGAATGCGATTCCGGAAGTTGAAATAAGTTCTAGTGTCATTTGTGACGTGTGCGCAAAATTTCAGGTCATTCGGACGTGGTTTGGTAAGTTTCGGCATCGTTTGTGAATTTTGGAAGTTTAGAAGTTCTTAGGCTTGAATCCGAGGTTGATTCGGTGTTATGGTGTTGTTTTGGGTTTTCCAAAGGTTTGACTAAGTTTGGTTAGTGATATATGACTTGTGGGAATTGTTGGTTGAGGTCCCGAGGGGCTCGGGTGGGTTTCAGATAGATATGGGTTGTGTTCCGCTTGTTTTTGAAGTTTCAGCGTCGTTTCTTCAAGCATAATTGGTACCACATTAAGAAAATGAGATCCAATTACTGTTTTATTGAACCATTAGATCCGTATCGTAATTATGGAGCTATAGCAAAAAGAATCATCGAATTTGGACATCGTATAAGGAAGTTATGCTCATTTTAGTGTCGGAGAAGAGAGCTGGTGCTGGTGTTTCGCAGGTGCGAGTTTGGGTCCACACCCGCGGAGCCGCAGGTGCAAAAAATGGTCCGAAGGTGCGGAAATTACAGCTGGAAATGTGCAGGTGCAGGTATTTTGGTCGCTGGTGCGAAATCCCTGAGTATAGAAATAACCAGACCGCGTCATTTTAGAATTTTGAGCATATCTTGAGTTCTAGAGCTCCGATTGAGGTGATTTTTGCGGCGTTATTTTCGTCTTTTCATCGGGGTCAGTATATAGGTATTATTTATTAATTTTAGTATGATTACAGAATTTTATTTTTGAATTAATCCATGTTTTGATTGGGAAAATTGGCGGTTTTGAAAAAAAACTTCACAAATGAAAAATCATGCATTGACGGACCAAATGACATCGGAATTTGATAAATTTTGTATGTGTGAACTCGTATCGGAATGGGTAATCGGATTTTGTAAAATTTGTCTGGTTCCGAGGTGCGGACCCAGGGGTCGACTTTTGGGTCGATTTTTATAAATTAGTAAAGATTGAAACTTTATTATTTGGAATAGTTCCTTATAAGTTTTATGTGTGTTTTGAAGTTGTTATGGTTGATTTTAAGCCGTTCGGATGTCTTTCCGCTCGAGAAGTCCATTTTTTAGTACCCGGTTGTCGTATTTAAGGTAAGTATCTTGCCTAACCTTGTCTGAGAGAAGTACCCCTTAGGATTTGAGTCTTCTATGTTGATTGTATCCCGTGTACGCGAGGTGACGAGTGTGTACTCGGACTTATTTTCAATTAGGTTGGCCTTTTAGGATTCTTAGGTCGCTATATCTCCGACGTATGAAGTGGTAACTGTTATGGTTGAGTCTCTGATTACTAGCTTCATCTTCTTTTGTTTGAATTAGATTTTCTTGACTTCCATTCATCCTTGTTGATTATCTGATCTTAATTTGACTTAGTTGAATATTTTCCCTCTTCTACCACTATGCTAAAATTTCTTCACAAATTGCCTAATTGATCAGAATTAGTATCATCTAGTCGTATAATTGTTTTACAGGAATTGGAATATGTATAGTTTGGTGTCAAGCATGCCCATGAGTCGTACATGATGATTTACATGAATTACCTTAAATGTTACTTAGTATAGTTGACCATCACCCAGATTGGCCGTGTTTCCTTGGTGCCTCTTAATATGGAATATTTTCTTAAGCGAGTTTATTCCGTGAAACAAACTGTTAGGCGAGATTGGTTATAGCTGCCTCTCTTGCCGGGATGATTGGTTCTCTATTTATTAACTAGAGTATTGTGAATCGTTGCTACATTTGTTAAGTTTTCTCCTTGTTACATTGTTTCATTGATATTTGGTTTCCCCTTAAGTGATTTCTGCTTATGAGTGAGTTTTGCCATTATTTTGATTGAAGTTCTCGTGTTGAACTTAACGTCGTACCTTGCATATTGCCTTTTTGTTTGTTGTGGTGCTCGTTGTGGCTTGTGAAATGTTGTTGTTGTGTTCTGGTTGTTGTTTATCTGTGTACTGCATTACATTGCATATTTACATTGGGACTGCGGGCTGAGACCTGAGACTTTCCCTGCATTGCATTGCATATTTACATTGGGACTGCGGGCTGAGACCTGAGACTTTCCCTGCATTGCATTGCATATTTACATTGGGACTGCGGGCTGAGACCTGAGACTTCCCCTGCATTGCATTGCATATTTACATTGGGACTGCAGGCTGAGAGTTGAGACGTTCCCTGCATTGCATTGCATATTTACATTGGGACTGTGGGCTGAGACCTGAGACTTTCCCTGTATTGCATTGCATATTTACATTGGACTGCGGGCCGAGACCTGAGACTTTCCCTACATTACATTGCATATTTACATTGGGACTGCGGGCCGAGACATGAGACTTTCCCCTGCATTGCATTGCATATTTAAATTGGGATTACGGACTGAGTTCCGGTGGTTTATCATTGAGGAGATCTGGATTTAAAAGTTATGTCCGAAGGACTTCTATTTTGAAAGTATATTTGAACAAAAGATATTTGAGAAAGCAGTATTCGGAAAAGTATATTTTAACAAATGATATTTGAAGGAGCAGTACTTGGGAAAAATATATTTTATACTACGTATTTTAAGGGAACTATGTTCTAATGATTTCTTTCTGTAAAGATATATATACATATATATATATTTAGGAAAAAAAAACATGTTTCAAAGAAGATTTCCTATAACTTGAAAAGATTATATTTCCAAAAGCTTTCGATATAAACTCACGATTTAAAGGTTTCTACTCGAAGATTCAACCGGTTTTTATTAAGCTTATTTGCTAAAGCTTGATGTGAGTAAGATGATGCAGTGCTGAACTTTGAGTGATTTATGGTGTTGTGATTTCCGATTTTGGCTTATGTGTTGTCCTTACTTCTTGCGTATTTCTGTTATGCTGTTCCATTGTTTTAATTGCTGCACTTCTTTCTGCTTTATATTTTCCTGTCTTTAATTACATTCGAAGGTTTTAGATAAATATTTTGTTTCGATCATTACTACTTATGCCTTTTTCTTATTAGACCAGTGGGTTTCTGGACTAGTCCTCATCACTACTTCACAGAGGTTAGTCCTGATACTTACTGGGTACCGCTGTGGTGTGCTCATACTACTCTTCTGTGCATTTTTATTTTGCACAGATCCAGGTATTTACCGGTGCTAGCTGTGCGGATCCTTGCTGAGGAGACTCAAGGTAAACCCGATGTTGTGTTCGCAGGCTTCGGAGTCACCTTCCTATTTATTTCAAATGTACTTATTCATTTTTGGACAGTTGTATTTAGATTGGTAGAAAGAATTCATAGAGCTTATGACTTGAATTTACCGGATTTTGGGAAAATGTAAACTCTGTCAAGATTTCCATATCGAGACTGCTATGTTTTATTTTATTATTGTTGATGCTCAGTAAAATATTAGGCTTACCTAGTCCCTAAGACTAGGTGCCATCACGGTACCCAACGGAGGGAAATTTTGATCGTGACAATAACATAACATAGAGGAATCATATATTAGGGGATCAAGGCTAAAATACTCGAAACTACCGACCAGGTCGTAACAAAACTCTGATTTCATAGTCGATCTAGCAATGGTCGTCTGTATAGTCGAATTCCATGATATTGCCCACCATGAAGGGTGAATACATAACCACTAGTGGATTTTGTTTCATCTGTATCAGAGATCGAGTTTGCATCACTGTAACCTTCTAATAATATCCTATAATTATGTATTTTAGATGCTATTTACACTCTAATTTAACTGCACTTTATTGATGTTGGAATGTTAAAATATAACAAAATTCTCTAATTGAGAAATTTATGTTTTGCAGGAGCCACTCCAATCTAGGAGGAAGATAAAGAGTGTTTTGAAGTCATTATGAACATACAAGGCCAATGAACGGATAGCCCGGGTGAAAAAGAGCGAGAAAAGCAAGCAAAAATATGCAAAAGGTAGGTCCGCTATCGCGAACCTGGGCGCGAAGTGAGGCAGTGAAGAGGTGAAAATCGATGGTCGGATCCGCGGTCGCGGACGAGCTTCCAGGCACAATAGAATACATGGGATTTTGTGCAATTTCCTGGGCAACTAGCCTAAACCTATAAGAGCCTAAACTCGCCGAGAAGTCAGATGAAGCTTGTTTTAGACGATTTTGGAGGAAAGAACAAGGGAGAGAAGATCAATAAATTCTTCAGAGTTTTTATCTTCTTCTTCTTCTTATTCTTCTTCTTCTTATTTCTAATTGTGAATTATGAATCATATTAGTGCTGCGTTTTGCATTAGTATGAGTAGCTAAACCCCTAATCTAGGGTTTTGATGGAACCTATTGAAAGATGAATTTCTCGTTATGTAAATATAGATTTTCCATAGTTTTCTCTCTATTGAAGGGCCCTCAATTAGCTGTGCCTATTTAGTGTGCATTACTCGAGAGAGAGTGCATATTAGGTAGTTGTTGAACAACATCACTCCTAACGTATATGAGGGATCAATACGAAGGGTTTAAAGGTGGGATTAGGGATAAGAAAAACCTTGGGTGCGATCTAAGTGAGTTGTAATTAAAGTTAGCTAGCATAATTCAGGAGAATCTGTCTAGTATATTGTTGTAATTACTCGGGAGAGAGTTACGACAGTCAGAGTGCTCATAATCGACAGAGAAGACATAGGCAAATTTATAACAAACATAGCGGAAATGACTCTAACAATAGGGGAAATCATAATCTTAGATCATTCCAATTATTTTCTACAACATGTTCTTAGGTAGTTCTTGTTTACTGCATTCTCATTAAGTGATAGTTAGTTAGTAACATCCACTTTTTTATTCAATTATCTTGGGAGTTGATTACGTGAAATTGTGTGAGTCTGATAGCTGTGATTGACAGGTTAATTCCCTGTGGGATTCGACTCTGGACTTGATAACCGAAATATATTTGCAGCGACCGCTTTGTCCTTTTTATAAGGCATAGTCGGATGTGATCAAATTTTGGTGTCGTTGCCGGGGAATTAAAGAAGTGCAAAAACATTCTTGGTGTAATCAATTTTCTTTGACTCAAACTGAATACCTTGAAACTCTAACGTTTGTAATCTTGGGTGTTACAGGTGCATGCTTAGAAACTCTTCCAAAACTGGTGAAGTGTTCGAAGCATTATCAGATCCTGAGAAATTTTTCAAGGCATTGAGTCATGCAACCAGGAAAAGCAAACAACAACAGAACTTGACTGAACAAGTTGAACCAGACATGGTAGATGAAGTAAACAACATGAACAATGGGGATAACATGAATGATCCGAATAAGCAGGTGGTGATACCTCTTGTGCTAGAAGCTGCATTGTACGATTGGGCACAATCCACCGCGGACAACTTAGCAACCGCAATTGTAGTCCCGCAGATACAAGCTGACTCATTCCAGATTACAAACAACATGCTTCATTTGTTGCAAAACAAGGGACTATTCTCAGGGTCATACATCGAAGATCCTCAACAACATCTAAAGAATTTTATGTCAATCTATGCCACACAAAGACAACATAATGTGACACCGGAAGCAATAAGGCTATTGTTGTTTCCATTCTCAGTGTGGGTGGGTGAACAAATTTATATACACTTATTTATATTTAAATAGATATTATTAATATGCAATTTATATTTTGCACTAATATAACATGCATATTAGTATAAATTATCCGTATATAAATAGTATATGTGACATATTTTTTCTTCTTCTATACACATATTAGTGACATGTTAATATTTTAAATTAAATTTTATGTAAGATATATGCTAGCAATATACTTGGGGCCATGCAACCTCAAGGTCAAGTGGTGCCTTACCAAAGGAAACAGGGCTACAACCATTAGAATCAGCAGCAGGCTTATCATCCGCCTCAACAACAACACACTGGGGGACACGAAGATGGGTTTGCTAGACTCGAGGGAATGATGCAACAATTAGTTAGGTCCAATGGGAAAGTAACTGAGAGAGTAGACTCACACGAGTCATCAATAAAGAATATTGAGATCCAATTGGGTCATATTTGGATGGCTCTGAATAAACGTCCGCAGGGGACGTTACCTGCAGACACACAAATCAATCCAAAGGAGCAGGGCCAGAAACAACTATTGGCAGTGAGTCTACGAAATGGTAGAGACCTAGACTTGGAGCAAGTGATTGCTCGCGAAAGAAGACCTTCTGAGACATTGGTGCCAGTACCCATTGAGGTAGATGATTCAGCAAGGTTGATTGATGTGATGGTACAACATGCTCAAGAAGATTCCAACAAAGAAGAAGAGGCTGTGAAAGAGACTGAGACAGCACATGAACCGATAGTGGAGGCAGTTCCTGAACTAGAAAAAAAATCAAATCACCGGGAAGAAACGACCTCCAGCACCATTGCCACAGAGACTGGCCAAATATAAAAAAGATGAGCAATACAAGAAATTCTTGGAGATGTTGAAGCAAATTCAGGTAAATATTCCATTGATTGATGCTTTAACGGAGATGCCTGGTTATGCTAAAATGAAGAAGGACTTGATGTCCCGCAAGTTCGACTTCCAAGACTTGGCTACATTTACACTGACTCAGAGTTGCAGTGTTGTTGTGACGAGACCCATTGCTGAGAAGCTGTCTGACCCATGGAGTTTCACAATTCCTTGCACGATTGGTAAATTTGCATTTGCTAAGGCACTGTGTGATTTGGGGGAAAGCATAAATCTTATTCCCCTGGCTATCTATAAAAGGCTCGGGATTGAAAGATCTAGACCCACGTCCATGTTATTGCAGCTGGCTGACATGATAGTAAAGAGGCCCTCTGGTATTCTGGATAATGTATCGGTGTAGGTTGGGATGTTTGTGTTCCCAGCTGATTTTTTCATCCTTGACTATTGGGTTGACGAGGAAATTCCCATAATTTTGGGAAGACCATTCTTGGCCACTAGGAGAGCTCTAATTGACTGTGAAACTGGAGAGCTCAAAATGAGATTAAAAGATGAGGAGATAACATTCAACGTGCAGAAATCTATGAGGGGACCAAGTGAATTCGTCAATTGCTCTCTAATAGATGCCGTGGATGTAATTTTGCAGGAGGAAGATGAGACATTAAACATTCAAGATCCTCTAGCAGCTTGTCTCATGAACCTAGATGAAGCTAATGGAGAAGAATTGGCAGAGTGGGTACTTGCTCTTGAAGGCAATGGTTTTTGGAAGAGGGAGCTAGAATTTGAGCCATTGCACTTTGAGGAAATAAAAAACCTTCCGGCCAAACCATCGATAGAAGAGCCCCTAAAGTTGGAGCTGAAGCCATTGTGAACCCATCTCAGGTATGCATTCTTAGGACCTAAATCCACTTTACCTGTTATTATCTCATCTAATTTGTTAGATGTGCAGGCAGAACAACTTGTGCAGGTATTGACGGAGTGCAAGAATGAAATTGGGTGGACCACTGCAGACATCAAGGGGATCAGCCCGGCCTTCTGTACGCATAAGATTCTACTAGAAGATGGACACAAACCTTCCAGAGAACATCAAAGAAGGCTAAACCCCAACATGAAGGAAGTGGTGAAGAATGAAGTTATTAAGTGGTTCGATGCGGGAATCATATTCCCCATCTCTAATAGCAACTGGGTTAGCCAGTTCAGTATGTACCAAAGAAGGGTGGAATGACGGTAGTGAAAAATGAGAAGAATGAATTGATCTCTACACCAACAGTTACAGGTTGGCCAATCTGTATGGATTATAGGAAGTTGAACTTGGCTACCCAGAAATACCACTTCCCACTTCCATTGATTGATCAGATGTTAGATAGACTGGCATGGAGGTCCCATTTTTGTTTTCTCGATGGGTACTCAGGGTACAATCAGATCTCTATTGCACCAAAGGACAGAGAAAAGACTTCATTCACTTGCCCTTATGGGATTTATGCTTTTAGGAGGATGCCGTTTAGCCTATGCAACGCACCTGCCACATTCCAAAGGTGCATAATTGCCATCTTCACGGACATGGTAGAAGAAATAATGGATGTTTTCATGGATGATATCTCAGTGGTGGGGAATTCATTCGATGATTGACTTAAGAACTTGAGAAGAGTATTGAAGAGGTGTATAGAGACAAATCTGATGCTCAATTGGAAGAAGTGCCATTTCATGGTACATGAAGGTATAGTCTTGGGAAACTTAGTGTCAAGTAAGGGCATTGAGGTGGATCATGTAAAGGTTGACGTGATAGAAAAACTTCCACCACCCACTTCTGTCAAAGCAATCAGGAGTTTCCTTGGGCATGACGACTTCGATAGGAGATTTATAAAGGATTTTTCCAAAATTGCTAACCCCTTGTGCAATTTACTGGAAAAAGATCACCCTTTTTGTGTTTTCTGGTGACCGCAGGGTAGCATTTGAGGAATTGAAGAAGAGACTAGTCACATAACCTATCATTATTGCCCCTGACTGGGAGCAACCCTTTGAGCTGATGTGCGATGCAAGTGATTATGTTGTGGGAGCAGTTCTTGGGCAGAGTAAAGATAAAATAATGCACACAATATACTACGCAAGTAGAACATTGAGTGGAGCTCAGCTAAACTACACTGTGACTGAGAAGGAGATGCTGGCAGTAGTGTTCGTGTTTCACAAGTTCAGATCGTACCTGATAGGCTCAAAGGTAATTGTTTATACTGATCATGCTTCTCTCAGGTAACTAATCTAGAAGAAGGAGTCAAAACCGCGCCTGATTCGTTGGTGCTACTGCTACAAGAGTTTGACTTGGAAATTGGTAACCATAAGGGAACAGAAAACCAAGTAGCTGACCACTTGTCGAGACTGGAAGGAGCTGAGAAAGCGGTTGAGGTAGAAGAGATTCTGGAAACCTTTCCAGATAAGTAACTTCTAGCCATAACTCTTGAGGAAGCGCCATAGTATGCAGACATTGAAAACTATCTGGCGAGCGATATAGTTCCTTATGACATTTCTTCTGTCCAAGAGAAAAACTTCTTCCGTGATTGTCGCATGTATTATTGGGATGAACCTTATCTATTTAGGATTTTTGTTGACTACATGATCTGGAGAAGTATCCCCGAGATAGACCAGTCTTCTATTTTGCAGGCATGTCACGCATCAACATATGATGGACATTTCGGAAGAGTCAGGATAGCCGCGAAAGTTCTGGTGGCAGGCTTCTATCGGCCAACAATGTTCAAAGATGCACATTTATGGGTAAAGGGCTGTGATGAATGACAGGGAACCAGAAATATTTCCCGTCAACATGAGATGCCCGTGAACCCAATTCAGGAGGTCGAAGTGGTCGATGTATGGGAATAGACTTCATAGGGCCCTTCATCAGTTTATATGGAAACACGTACATAGTTGTCGTTGTGGACTAAGTGTCCAAATGGGTGGAAGCTGCAACACTCCCCACCAATTATGAAAAGGGGGTGATTGGGTTTTTGAAGAAGAACATATTCACCCAATTTGGCACCCCAAGGGCCATAATCAGTGACAGAGGCACTCATTTTTGTAATCGAGCCTTCGAGAAGTTGCTAGAGAAGTATGATGTACGCCACAAGGTGCCCACTCCATATCATCTGAAGACAAGTGGGTAAGTGGAAGTGTCAAACAGAGAAATAAAGAGTGTGTTAACTAAGACCGTGAGTGCCACAAGAACAGACTGGGCGAGAAAGTTAGATGGTGCACTCTAGGCTTATAGAATCTCTTTCAAAACACCAATTGACATGTCTCCATACAAGTTGGTGTTTGGTAAGGCGTGTCACTTGCCTGTGGAGTTGGAGCATAGAGCTTGGTGGGTGCTGAAATAGTTGAATCTCGACATGGATGCTGCGGGAACAAGTAGAGTCAGTTGCACGAGCTTGATGAGATCCGCTATCATGCTTTTGAGAGCACAAGATTGTACAAAGAAAGAATGAAGATGTTACATGATAAGAACATTATTGAGCGGAATTTCAAACCCGGAGATATATTGCTATACAACTCAAGACTAAGGCAATTTCTGGGTAAACTAAAGTCACGATGGTCAGGGCCATTTCGTGTGGTTTAAGTACAAACCACATGTGATGTAGAGATTGCCGCTGAGAATGACTCTCGCGCGTTCAGAGTCAATGGGCACCGATTAAAACATTATGTGGAATGGATGAAGGAAAGGGAGTGTCAGTGATGTCCCGCCCCCTATTTGCTTGCGGAGATCGGGTTTATGACATTCGATTGAGAAAACTCTTTCCTTATGGGAAAGGGGTTTGTGTTTTTGAGAGTCGCCACCTAACGATTTTTTTAAAGGTGCGTTAGGACACCAAAAGGGTTTATTTACAACTACGTTGTTAACTAGAGATAGGGTAAGGGCTTGAAATTATCCTAAGGGGAATGTGTTAGGCACCCCTCAGGATCCACAAGTGTGGTTCCCAACCAAACAGCTTTTGTGAATTTGTACGGCTTATCAAACAAACAAATAAAGGCTCAAATAAGAGGGGATTTAAGTCTTAAGCATGCAGATGTTTTAAAATAGTAAAGAAGGTTAGATTTTAAAGGATTACGATCTAAGCATATAAAGGGTATCCTAGGTTTATAATAATATGGATCACATCAATGCAATACTCGGTATGACACTCCTCGAAGAGGGGATACACGTGGTATTAGCGTACCGATCATCATATCCATATTCTACCCTTTCCCACCCTGTGAAAGTAACTAAATTGAGTGTTGGTCTCGACATCTATTGCATGATGTTACCCGTCCCTTCCTATCAGCCCCAGAGGAATTTAGGACTTCTATCCTATAAGGGAGGTGCTAGGCGGACCCTTAGGTTTTAAAGGTAAAACTTACTAAGGCGACACATGATAAAACATATAGGACTTCAATTAAGGGGAGCATGGAAAGCAAATAAAAGGCTCAAGTATACCTCCACACATAGTACACAAAAACATCATGACTCATACACAGTTATGGTCCATATTAATTCAGAATCCTAAAGCATGGTATCTAGGTGATTTAAAAATGTCAAAAAAATATGCCTTTTATTTCATAACTCAGATAGGAAGTCCTAATCAGTTTTTCCTACTGATTTTAAACCTGCTGATGGTTAAGAAGTATACATAAAGAAGCAGACTTCCAATTTTAACAACTTTAATCACCTATGGCTTTCCTAGGCATGGGACAGTGCTCAGTAGTTGCCAGGATTATAAAGAACTGTTTGAATTATATCACTAAACATGCTGTTCTAAATGTCCAGGATTTAGGAATTGTTACCAGTTATGTGAATCTGTTTTTATTCATGATTTACTAGAGATGCCTAAACGGATGTGAATGCAATCCTAATGGCAGGATATCTAATGCACAAAAATTCAAAATGACATACATGCAGGACTTAAGCAAGATTTCCTAAATGCATAAATGCTTGAACATGCTTTCAGAATATGCAGAAGAGATGGAACGATCTGTTTATTAGCGTTGTTTTTATCCTAAAGCATGATTTCTAAGTGTACATGGAAGCGTATGACATAATGGCAAAGTACCAATTATTGACATGTTTTAACACATAAATTTATAAGTGATATGCATATGCTGAAAAAAATAGACATAGGACCTAGGAGGCATGTTTTCTAGTGCATGCATGAATCCTGAACGTGGTTTCTATTACCGCAATCAAGAATATAAACCTAAGGACATGTTTCTACCCTTTAATAACTATAGAGTGCGTAGTACCCATCCCTTTTCACTATCCATCCCCAAAAGAGTTTTTTACAAATAATTATTACAGGCCTCTGAATATGAATTACATAACTAAATTAGAAAAGAAGAAGTTAACTATAGGGAGCCTTCATAATAGGCCCAAGTCTCCAGGTCCTCAATGCCAAGTAATGTTTCACAGCCTTTTAACAATACGGATGTGTCAGAGTTCCCTAAGGACCTCAAGGGATCCCGAGCAGTGCTCACACCCAGATTTCATAGCCAAGATAGAGAGTAAGTGCAGTGTGGAATGGCCAGCCTTTGTGTGTCAAAGTTCAGAGGGAGATCAAGGGTCCAAGGCAATGCTCACACAAAGGGGGGCAGAACTTAATGATCTAAGAGTAGAGTGAGAGCACTCGACATAGTTTTGAAAAGGTTAAGTAAGAAAACAATTTTGAAAAGGGTAAGTAAGAAAACAATTTTGAAGAGGGAAACTTGATTGAAATAGTTTTATAAAATAGAAGTTTAACCACTAAAAGGGCAGGAATACCAACAAGTTCAACATCACACAAAGGACCAGGAATAGTCCAACAATCACAAGCAGGGGTAATGGAATTTGAGGGACAAATATAGAGCATGTGAGGGCAAACATGTGGCAGGCAGTACACAATCAGAAGTTCCTAAGGATTCAGGGGATTAGGGGATACAGTAGGGTATAGGATTATACTAACATAACAGGACCAAATAGTTTAGGACAATAGGATTTACCCTAATCAAACTAATGTACCAAACATAGGCATGAAGATTCACATAGAACATGTATCAAGTACATAAAGACATGCTGGTTACGATAATTAGAGTATAACTTATCATGTGAATGGAGTTCAGGATCCTAGTTACATGTTGAACAATAAAATAATAAGTAAAAGCAAATTAGAAACACAATGAATTGCAACAGTAGTAGAAACATGTTGGTTTGAGAACTAAAATCTGAATTAGAACATACCAGAGAAGTGAAGAAAGCAGTAACACAAACAGGAAGTAGGAGATGCACAATAGTTAGCCTTGGCTTGCAGCCGACTAACTTAGAATAGTAGTAACTAGCACAGATGAGAGAGAGAGAGCAGAGAGTTTTTAGTTGTGAGAGAGAGAGAGTTGAACTGTGTGTTCGTGTGTTTGTGTTAGTGAAAGACTAGAGTATTTATAGTTTTGAAAATAGGTAGAAAATAAGGTAACAAATAATAGTTCAGCAGAAATTATGGGAGTAAACAATCAATTAGAATCAAATTGGTAAAAGTCTTCCTTCAATTAAAGAGTCATACTCAAACAGTAATAAGCAGTGACAAATAAGGAAAGGAATCATGTAAAGTTGATTTTAACACAATGAAGAAGTAGTATAAGTATGGTATAGGTATATCACATGTAAGTAAGGCCAAGTTCGGAATTCTATTTAAGGAAAATATATGTGAATTAATTTGACAGCAAAATCATTTATGGAAATAATGTAAGGAATAATTTATATTCTGGAAATCAGTAAGGAAACCCTCGAGTGAGGTTCTAATTACAGGAAAGCAATATCAATCAAGGAAAATATCACACATTAGCGGGATAGGCATGATACAAACAAAGAGAAACAGGAAATTAGCACGTCTTAATTAAGAAAATACTCAAAAATCAGTAGAGAACATTCTGCAAAATCAGTGAAGTATCAATCATAGAGATTCAGGGATTCACAAATAGAAAACATAGCACTGATTTGTCACAACATTATGAGAATAAGTGCAATAAACATATAATAGACAAAAATCAGAACCATACGAAGATTAGTAAGGTAAAATCATATAGAAGCTAGGGATTCGTATAGAACACAACACGAATCACATCATAGACATGATATAGGCAAAAGTAATCGAATCCACAAACCCTAATAGGCAAACATGGGGTAAAATCACAAAATCACGAAGTATTCATGAGAAAACAGTAAACATAGTAGAACATGTAAACATATTATCGCAAATAAACTCAGAACCACAGATTGAAACCGAGAACTTTGGGGCTTTTAACAAAATGAATCAGACAAAATGGGGAAAAACTCACATAAACGTTTAACATGATGAAAATCATAGGATAGTACTAAAACAGAAATAAGAGCATTTTTAAAAAGAGGTTAAGAACCCTAGTTTCGAAGATGAAGAGTCATTTTAGAAAAGTCAGAAAAACCTTTGAAAACACCAAAAATGGCTCATAACATGCCAAGATTTGTTACAGATCTAATAAAATTAGAGACTAGTAATTAGGGTTTCACAGAGACAACCCAAAGAGACGGAGAAACGGCTTAGAAACCATTGGTTCTAGCCGAAAATAACAGAACCGTACTCGGACGGCCATGGATGGCCGGAGAATGGCATGTGAGATCATGGGAGGTAAGTGAGCCGCCTCTGGTTCTCTTGAAAATCTTAGGACAACATCAATCCGGTGTAGGAGGAGAGCCATAGCCTGGGGGTGGTGGTGAGACCACCATGGTTATCGGCAAAGCAACGGCCGGTGAGGGGAGCTATGTTTAACAGGGAGCGTTTTGAGAGAGATGAGAGAGATGTAACGGCAGAGTGAAGGCGAGAATGCGAGGGGGAAGGGTAGTATTTAGGGTTTATTTTAGGTAAGGGGGATCTGGACCGTTGATTAATTTTGATCAACGGCCATGATTAAGTTAGGGATTGGGTCGGGTCGGATAAGGCATTGGGCCTGGGATATTTGGGCCATTTAATTGGCTTGGGGATCAGATTAATTTAGGCTAAAAATCAAAATAAAGCTGGCTAGTTGTTAAATAACCAATTAAATTAACTAAAAATAATTTATAAAGTAGCTGATAATTGTAAAAAAAATGAAATGCAGGCTTAGAAAATAAACTAAAATTTTTACTTAGTATTTAAAAATACAAATGGTCAATTACTGGATAAAAATAGTATAAAACATATGATTGGGCTATAATTGCAAAGTTATGGCAATTATAGCCAAAAAGTGCCAATTTGGCTTATTGTGAAATAATTTGGTCTTAGTAGGACCCTAAATAATAAATTAAATCAAGAAATGCTTTTGAAATCATTTGTAATGCAATTTTATAATTATTTATTGGAAATAAAAATGTTGGATAAATATAGGGAAATTATGGAAAAATACCAATTACTATTAATGCATGATTTTGAAGGTATATATGCAAGTTAAAAATAATTTGAGGAAAAATTGGGTATCATCAAGTGACCCATTTGATTGAGCCTCAGAAGACGAGCGAACCTTAAATGTGCTTATCTGCGTTGCGCCGCGACATTAAATCAGGCGCTGCATGGGAGGCAGCCCATTGAATTGTTGTAAACGTCGTGCCGCGAGGTTAACTCAGGCGCTTCTTGGGAGGCAACCCATGATTGTCTTCTTTTGTTGCTGTATTTGATGATGAACATTAATAACCGAACTACTAGTGTGTGAGGAAAGTATTGTGTACATAGGAAGGAATTGGGGGTCCAAAATTTACCCGGCAGAGGTAAATTTGAGGAAAAGATAAAATTTGGCCAGAGACGGTGATCCGCGGCCCCGAATTGGACTCCGGATCTGAACGCGAAGTTTGGGTTTTACACTGTTGTGGATCCGCGGCCGCGGATTAGACCGCGGACTCGCACACATATTTTGGCAAGCGTTCTGCCTCAAGTCCGCCACCGTGAACCTAAGCGCGAATTTCTGAACTTATTCTGCCGATGATGAAAGAAGCACGTAGAACTAACAACCATTCGTCCGATCAGTCAGACATGAAGCTCCCCCTTCCCAAACAGGAATCATAGCAAATTTCTAAGCCGACTCCCGATATTTATCCTTCCAACTATGCTGTAGAAAATTTTGAAAATGTTCATTCTAGGCCCAATGACCTCTTCTCATCCATCACGACCACCCTGATAACATGACACATCGATACAATTCGAAGCCAAAACCTATGCAACTTGTGCACCTAACAGCAACATCCCAATGAAATCAACATATATAAAAGATCTACACGAGAGGACTATCCTGCCATTAATAATTACCATCGCCATATCATGCTAACAGCCTGGCACACACCATAAAAATCAAAACACATGAATCGAATACCAAAGGTCATACCCCTACATACCTCCGCTACACTGCGCAATCTCATCCAACCGCTGGTCCACTTGAAATATTTCAAGACACCTTGCCCGAAATCAATAACCATTCGAAATTCTCCACCAGGTACTCAAAGTGCATTTCCATAAGCACGGGGGAAACCGGACGATACCATGCCACCCGAAATAGAAGGTATATAACCAACACGTCTCAATCCCGTAACACCCAATTACTTACCTTACTCAAATCTAGCTATAAAGCCCAATTAGAACCGCACCATATGTGCATATAACCAATAATCACCACTCCTCACAACACCGAAGGGTAACTCATAGATCACTCTAGAACATGAATAAACTCAATCACAATCGAATGGTACATTCCTCAATAGTAGAAATTCGGAGCCAACAATTCCGATCCGGTGCAGAACACACACCCATATTAGCCTACCAGTAACCCTAAATTAACTCTGATAACCCACCACAGATAGATAGCTTACCGAAAAGTTTACAATGACGGAATCATGGTACATACTAACATCCGACTAGCTCAGCTCGCATCTTCACAGTTCCCTACCAAAAAATATCATGTTTATGAGAACTCTCAGTCTCGAAGTCCATGAAACGTATGGATTACCATATCTGATCACAACTCCACCGCTAGAATACATAACACATCCCAAGTACTCACTCATTCTACGAGGGATACCCTTATAATTCTTCCGTTTACCAAGCAACCCCGAATATCAACAGCCGATCCCACAATAGGGCGTCGCGATACTAGTGAAGCACCCTTAACTCAAACACATTGCTCTTTCTGAAATGTATACCCTCATCAAGTCGAACCAATTAGCGATATCATCTACCTAGTCATCTGAAACTACCAATGCTGCTTAAGAATTTATTACCTTCCTTCCAGAACCGAACCATGACCTCACATATGCAAATGTTAACTCTACCCAACATACCGCACACGCCATGCCAACCTAGGAAAAATACGGGAACTCCATGGTCCCTTCCAAGCCACAAGTAACTACGTACCCAACTAGCCAAGAATTTCCATTTGATCCCATTTAGAAACAAATTCACTACACACCATAAGAAAATATGCACCCTTAACCACGATAGAAACCATCAGGGACTATCTGGAATCCCATTTGCGCAACACCAACCCATCAGGACTGAATTCTTCTTACTCAACCAACTATTTAGGCCACCAAAATCCAAGAGCATTGCTAAGAAATACCCGAAAAACTCGTCACCTTAAGAACATCCAAATAACTAATCGTATCCCTTACCATACCGATCCGTCCTACTACCAAGTTTCCCTATTTACCCAAGTTCCTTCTGACTTACCATCAAATTGATACTTCTCCCTGTCGTAATACCACAATTTTCAACCCCAATTCACCGCACGCGACCCAAGCATAAAACCATACCGTCTAAGGCCCATAAGTGACTGAATACTCCCTCAATCATCCGCAAATGCACCACATTAGAAAAACTTACCCTGAAGAGACTTCCTGCGAATCTAAAGCCATTACCTTCACCTTCCTGATACTGATATGTAGAATCCATGATGATGTAGAAGTACCACAAGTCTTGAAATCCTCTAATATAAATCTCAATCAAACTGACCAATTAGACAGAATCGACCTGACCCGTTTGCACACTGACATACTAGGAAAGTAATCCACTCACTTGAAGCCACAAGCAAATTCATACAATGCACACACTGCACCCTTTACAATTTCCACTAAATCATTCAATAGAACTCAATTACCCAATAGAGTACATTACAACATATATCGAAGAAATTTCCCTTACTCGTGACATTCCCAGATCCCATACCTGCAGGTCATAACTGATTTACCAGTATACCTCGAACTGAAATCGATACCACACATAGTCGCACAATCAACTTATCATGAATAGACTCCCCACTTGGCTCGAAGCCAACGATCGAGACAAATAATAATTCACAATACCCATAATAACACTATCCGTCTAACAGCTAAAGTCATCTGCAAATCTCGCATTCATCATTGTAATAGTCACGCCAACTTCCATAAGCGATCTAAACTCCAATTACAACATATATCATTTTACTGGTAGAAGAGAACTTATTACAGAACTACATAGGGACCACACACCCTAGGAGAACCCGCAGGAGATACCCCTTCCCGCTAGCCTCAAACATAATATCTCTCCATACACTTTTGAAGACCATAACTATCATGTAATCACTACACCTTCCTGCATCTAGACACAAACAATGCCTACCCTCGAGGCATCAAAATTACGCGGTAAAAACCTGACGCTGATGGCAGAACTAACACTGGAGCGGTGGTCACAGAAATCTTGAGCTTCTGGAAGCTCTACCCACACATGTCTGACCACATGGATACCCTTACTGGACACCACGTGTCCCAAGAATGCTATTGAACCGAGCCAAAATTCATACTCAGAGAATTAGCATAGAGCCTTTCCTCCCTGAATCCTTATAATGCCATCCTCAGATACTGAGTATGCTACTCCTGGCTACGCGAATATGCCAGGGCGCCATCAATGAATATAATAGAAAGGAATACTAATACGGCTGGAATACACCGTTAATCAAATACATGAACGTTACTGGGGAATATGATCAGCTTGAAAGACATCACCAGGAACTCATAACCCAACAGAAAAATCCGCTTCAATCCACAACTACACAACATGAGAGGTCTTCCAACATACTCACAACTCAAGGCCATATACCAAATCGAGACAAAAATCAAACACTCGATAAATCTTTCTGCATTTCCAGCCAACCCTTTTGTCACAAATCACAGTCTGAACACATCTAACCATAAAATCACACCCACCACATGGGCATCTAGTCACCAATTCTCATCAATAAGAACACAAACGGACATATAAGTCCCCAAATACATGTGCCCACACAACGAAAATCTCAGTACTCAAGACACATAATGAATCTGGCCTCAAGTCCTCCAGACTGGCCCATTACCAACATGCCAAAATCACATCTCATCCATGGAAGCCACAAGCTGTCGATGCACAGCTGATACCAAGCGCTCTCGTGCGCGTTCGAATACATGGAAGGAATTCAAGATTTACACTCTTGGCTGAATACATTGGATTCGCACGACAAGAATTGTAAAAATGTGAGATTTTCCTAAGGGTTCCGCAGCCTCTCGAAGATAAGTACATGAGTCTTCGTACCGATCCGCAAGACTCAACTAAACCTGCTCATGAACGGTGAGTCTTATGTAACCTAACGCTCTGATACCAAGCTGTCACGACCCCAAATCTAAGCCAGTCGTGATGGCGCCTATCGTGAAACTAGGCCAGCAAAAACTACACTCGAATCATAATAAGCTTCCATTTACATATTTACTATACTGGTTACCCATAAAGGTTTCCTTTAAACATTTATAAAACAGTTAAAGCTATAGTGAATATAAAATACAACCCCCCGAGAACCGGAGTCACTGGTCATGAGCATCTACATAATATATACAACTTAACGAACATAAATTCTATAATAGTAAGCAGGAGAGGGAGCAGGACTGCGGACGCATGCAGCTACCTCGCAAACCTTCGAGAATCTCTGGAATAGATAGACAACTCACCCTGCCCTAACACCTGAATCTGCACACAAGGTGCAAGGAGTAATGTGAGTATACCAACTCAGTAGTAATGAAAATAAATCAGGTCTGAACAGCAAGAAACACATAAAATCAATGTCGTCAAATCACAAGATGCACAACCTTTCTTTCCAACAGTATAACATAGATATATGAAATCATCATGCCTTAAAACCAACTTCAGAAAAATCCTTTGAAGAATGAATATTTTCAACAACTTCAAATCGAAAGATTTAGTATGAAAATGAAATGAATCATGTAGAGGCCCCTCAGGTAAAACATGTTTCATAAACTCAGAGTGAAAGTAGTAAAATCATAAGTAGCTCCTCGGGCAAAACATGTATCATAATCAGCCCCTCAGGCATGCCTCACAGTCACTGAGCACCTCACAGTCACTCAGCACCTCATAGTCACTCATGCCTCCCAATTACTCATCACTCGGCACTCGGTGCGCTCACTGGGGTATGTACAGACTCTGGAGAGGCTTCTTCAACCCAAGCGCTAATATCACTCAGCACCTCACCATCAGGCCCTCGACCTCACTCAGCAGTACCACTCAAAAGTCCCTCGGGAGAATCAATAAAACAAGGTACTCAACCCAAAACATCATTTTTTTTCAAAATCTCACAGTAGTGTAAATCATGCTGAGTTTCAAAAACAGTAAGCACAATGCAGCTGAGTGAAATTATCAACAAATAGTGAGGTAAAACAACAGTAAAAATCCCCCAAAGGGTCTAAACAGATCGACACAAGGCCCCAAACACGACTTATAGCCCAAATATTTCAACAAATCTTTAGAACATAGTTTAACATAAGGATTTGAGTTAAATAAGCAACTCATTAGTTGCCGCGGAGAGGACCTAGTCCAATCCAAAAATCAGTACGCGCCACATACTCGTCATCCGAAATGTGCGCCATTCTTAAGTCAGTGAGAAATATGTAGTCCGGGGTCCCATACCCTAAGGACAAGATTTATAACCATTACTTACCTCTACCGGGCCACCACACTATTCTGCAATGCTCTTGCCCCTCAAATTGATTCCCGATTGCTCCGAATCTAGCCAAAACCAGTTCAACATTATTAATATATACTCAAGGAACACAACCCAATCGAAAACCATCAAATTATATAAGAATCTCGAAATTCGGCCAAACCTGAGCCCTCGAGCCCACGTCTCTAAATCTGATGAAATTTGCATCATCAGAATCCTCGTCCTCACACGATTCTATACATACCAAGAAAACTAAAATTGGACCACAATCACCCACTCAAATCCTCAAAAGAAAATTCAATTTCCCATGCACCTTTCTTCCCCAATTTGGGTTTAATTCCAGCAAATTCTATGGTTTAATTACTTAGAAATCGATATATAAATGAGTTATGAAGTTCAAAACCTTGCATACAAGTGATTCCCTCCAATTTCCTTTTCAACCCTGTCAAAAGAGTTCCCAACTAGTCAACAATGGTGGAAAAATGAGCTATTCTCGAATAAATGGCTTTTTAAAACATTCTGCCCAGCCATTAAATTTTCTTCACTGCGACCGCGACCCTTTGTACGCGATCGCGATGCATAGACCAACCAACCAATGCGATCGCAGACCAATACATGCTATCACATAGAACAATTCTCCACCCCACACACGCGCCTCAAAATACTCTACGCGATCGCAGAAATACCCACGCGATCGCACTGCCTTTCCCGGACAAACTATGCGAGCGCCATCCTAACCACGTGATCGCATAAAGAAAAAATTCCTGCCCCACTCTTTTACTCTACGCGATCGCAAACATCCTCCCGCGATCGCGTAGAAGGAAACCAGAACCTCACACCAGCAAAAATCTGCCCAGTTTTAAAGCCAAGAGTTGGTCCGTTAACCACCCAAAATACACCCGTGGCCCTCGGGACCTCAAAAAAAAAACATCATATCCCATAACATCATTAAAACTTATTCGAGCCTTCGAAACACCAAAAACAACACGAAAACACCAAAATTACATCAAGTTCAAGCCTATGAGCTTTGAAACTTCAAAATTTCGCCAACTACGCCGAAACCAACAAAAACACCTACGATTGACCTGAACTTTTGCACACATACTCAAAATGACATTACAGAACTGTTCCAACTTCCAGAATTCCATTCCGACCCCGATAGCCTATTTTTCACTGCCGACCGGAAATCGCCAAAAGCTAACTTTCGCCAATTCAAGCCTAATTCTACACCGGACATCAAAACTCCATTACGAACACACTCCTAAGTCCCAAATCACCTAAAAAAGCTATCCGAGTGATAAAATCTGCATTTCGAGGTCGTTCACCAATAGGTCAACTCTCAGTTGACTTTCTCAACTATTAGGCTACCTTGAGAGACTAATTGCCTCAGTGCTCACCATGACCACTATGAACCCGAACCAACCGACCCAACACACATAAATGAAGATGAACCACATAAAATGAAGAAGAAATGAGGGAAATAGTCCAAGATAAAAATAACGAGGGGAAGAATCGACGAGGCGAGTGTTCTCGAAGAGAAAATCGTGATGGAAAAAGCGTGAGGAGAATTCTAAACTCGAGATGTTAGAAGGTGCAAAATCAATGGGTGCAGGAGCTGCTACAATTGCTTCAGCGGGAGTTGCTATCGGTATTGGAAACGTCCTTAGTTCCTCGATAGGGCTAAACTCTCAGAACGACCGGCCGGGTCGTTACAACTTTCCCCCCAATCCTCTTCTCCTCTTCAACAAAAACCTCTCCCTCTCCCCCACAAAAAAAAACCACTGATTCTCTCCTCCCTTCCCCCATATTCTCTCTTCAATAGAAGACTCTCCTCCATTCTTCCTCTCTACATTCGAAAAGGTTCCAACCTCCATCCTTTTCAAGATCTTCAAGTAAGTACATGATTCTACCCCTCTTTCTTATTATTGTTTCCTCTTTTATGTTTATTTTCAGTTTTTGTAGTGATTTTTCTCTTCCATTTTTCTTCTTGTATTTGTTATTGTATGTATAGAGTAGTAAAATCATGGGTCTTGTCTGTTGGAGTTGGATTGTGGTGTACATGTGGTGTGTGAGACCACTAGATTTTGTATGGGAGGTGTGGTAATTCAATTGGGTGTTTGTGCAACTTTTTGGATATATGCACACTAGTTGTTTGTTGATTTGCCTCAATGAGCTATGAATGCAAATTGTGACCGTTGGGCGAGCGAAGTCTGAGTAACCGCTCTTGGTTCACATAATTTGCCGCCTACTAATAGTGGTGTTTTTGTGTCAGGTACAATGCATCCTTCACGGAAGAGATGCGCTACAGAAGCCTCATCTAGTGGGAATGGAGGTTCTTCTAGAGCACGAGCACTGGTGAGCACAAGCCAATTTGATAGTTGCAGATTTGTTTCCAGAGCGACTGAGGACCGTTTTAGTGCGAAGGCTATGAAAAAGCATGTACCCGAGAGAGCCATTGACAGGGAAACCCTCCAAGTTGAATACCCAAATATATATCGGGAATTAATTAGACGCCGACTCAAAATCTTCTTTGAAGAGCTGGAGGAGGGTAACATGATTCTTGTGCGGGGGTTTTATGCCAATTGCCCTGAAAATGAGGAGAGGATTTGTACTATGATACAAACAAGGGTCGATGTCGCACTATCTTCCATCAGACGAGTGTATTGTTTGTCGGTATTCAACGAGGCTGGAGATTATTATGAGACTTACAAGCATGAACCCGCCACATGGAATCTTTTTTTCCCAAACTATCTGTGAACCTGGAAGAGAGGTATTATGGTGTATGCCTTGTAGCATCATGCATACATCGTCACTCACTTTTGAGGGTAAGTGGTGGGTGTATATAATCAATAGTCGATTGCTGCCATCCCATAACACCAAGGAGGTAAATGGGCCAAGAGCGGCAGCGATTTGGTGCTTTATGCAAGGCCATGATTTTGATGTGGCTCGGCTCATTCAGTCAGAGATGTTCATCCGCTCAACAATGAAGAGGTATGGGTTTTACTTCACATCTCTTGTCACAAAATTGTGTTAGGCAGCAAGGGTGTCCGAGAACCCCAATGCAGATGGCGAGGTGAAGAAGGAGGCTATGTTCCGGTTCGACAAAGTGACCGTTGGGAGAGACCCGGTGGCACATGGGCCAAATGACAATGACGACTCTACTGAGTCTGAGGATGATGATGATTGTCAGGAGGATACTATGCATGCCTCACCCCCACAGGAGCAGGTCCCAGATGAGGCAGGTCCATCTCAGGCACGCCGGAGTACTTGAGTGACAGCTCTAGAGCAAGATATGGTTGGACTACGCACTTCAGTAATAGACATGGGGGCTAGAGTTGATGTTGTGGCCACCCAAAGTGCGATGTCCAAAAATAAGATCATGGGCTGGCTTCGAGCACTGGGACGAGCATGTCACCTCAACCCTGGCACTGTCTTCGACCAGGACTGATTCACCACATGAGTCCCCTTACCTTACCTTGCTTTATTTTATATGATATGGGGACATGCCAATTTTTTTAATGTGGGGTGGGGTGATGTTGTATGTGTATATAGTCAGTTTTGAAGTTTCTTTTGATAAATTAATTTTGGCTTGGCCCGACGATGGATATCACTCGACGGTTTTCTTGAGGGACTAAATTCAAACAGAAAAAAACAAAAAGATTTTTATTTTGTAGTAGTGTATCAACTCCCCCTTGGTTTTTCTTTAAACCACGATTCTATTCCAAGGGTTTTAATTGAACTGGGTGTAATTAGTTTTTCATTTTTGAGTTAGGAAATTATAGGCGAGGGGCAGAGTTCAAATAGGATCCCTTAACTCTATAATGCCTTGAATATAGACTACTTTAGTGTGACACTTAGGCTTATTGGTTGACTCTTGTGAGAAGGCCTTAAAATGTGTGTTCTTAATATGGCTTAAGTACCCTGAGCGGAGTGTCTACTGATCTAATCTTGTTTGATTTATGTGCCATGTGTGTGTGAGGCTTGTTGTATTCTATGCTAACATTGAACGCCTAGAACTTGCCCCGTCTGTTTTCAAAGCGAAATGGTAGTCTTATTTGGTCTAGGAAGTGATATAGGCATTTCTTTGTTGAACCATATATATGCATATTCCACCCACCTAATTGTTATATACCATAGTTAACCACTTTGATCCTGTAATCATGTTTCTTTGGCAACCACATTACAAGCCTTAATCATACTAAAAGCCACCTAAATTAAAAAAAAAAGAAGAGAGTTGTATTGTGTGAAGAATAATCCTTGATGGTGGTGGCTTTTGACATAATTGTACTTAAATAAGTATCGGGTAATACATATTGATGTGAAGGTGGAGTTGTGGTTTGAAATAAGTATGGGCTTGAATGTTAAAATATATGTATTAAAGTGCTTAGGGAGGTGTAGTCTATTATATCTAAATGTATCCTACCCGAACTGCATCCTACATTACATCCAAATCAAGTCCTAATTGATCCTAGACTAAACGAGCTCGATTAGTAGAGTAGTACACTACGAGAAAGCTTATGGTGCGTTTTCTATGGCACAAGGAATGTTATTTATGAGGGTGAGCGAATTTTATTTCTTTTGAAGTCCTCAATGTGCTGAATTGTACTGATTATGAAATAAGTCCCTTTTGTGGTGCGTAGGCACTTGATTCATTAAAAGGAGGTAAGTCTAGATCTACGACTTAGAGTATGTACTTGGTTAAGGACATTGCGTGGCCAGGAAAGGTCCACTCTTGAGGTGTGGATGTGTCGAGAAGTTGCTTAGTGAAGTTAGGCCTGTAGAGTGTGGTTTTATTGCTTGAGGATGAGCAATGCTTTAACTGTGGGGTGTTGATAGTAGCCTACAATTACGTATTTTAGACTCTATTTACACTCTAATTTAACCGCACTTTATTGATGTAGGAATGTTAAAAGATAACAAAATGCTCTAATTGAGAAATTTATATTTTGCAGGAGCCACTCAAGCTAGGAGGAAGATAAAGGGTGTTTTAAAGTCATTATGAATATACAAGGCCAATCAACGGATATCCCAGGTGAAAAAGAGCGAGAAAAGTAAGGAAAAAAACGCAAAAGGAAGGTCCGCGACCGCAAACCTGGGTGCGAAGCAGCTCGCGAAGTGAGGAAGTGAAGAGGTGAAAATCTGTAGTCGGATCCGCGATTGAATCGAAACCTATAAGAGCCTAAACTCGCCCAGAAGTCAGATGAAGCTTGTTTTAGACGATTTTGGAGGTAAGAACAAAGGAGAGAAGATCAATCAATTATTCATAGTTTTTATCTTCTTCTTCTTACTTCTAATTGTGAACTATGAATCATATTAGTGTTGTGTTTTGCCTTAGTATGAGTAGCTGAACTTCTAATCTAGGGTTTTGATGGAACCTATTGAAGAATGAATTTTTCGTTATGTTAATATAGATTTGCCATAGTTTTCTCTCTATTTGTTTAACTATATGCTTGTTGTTGTTTATTGATTAGTGGTGCCTATTTAATGTGCATTACTCCGGAGAGAGTGCATATTTAGGTAGTTGTTGAACAACATCACTCTTGACGTATACGAGGGATCAATACGAAGGGTTTAAAGGTGGGATTAGGGGAAACAAAACCTTGGGTATGATCTAAGTGAGTTGAAATTAGCGTAATTCGGAGGAATATGTCTAGTATATTGTTGTAATTACTCGGGAGAGAGTTACGATAGTTAGAGTGCTCATGATTGATAGAGAAGACATAGGAAAATTTATAACAAACATAGCTGAAACGACTCCGACAATATGGGAAATCATAACCTTAGACCATTCCAATTATTGTCTACAACACTATCTTAGTTAGTTCTTGTTTACTGCATTCTCATTAAGTAATAGTTAGTTAGTAAACATCCACTTTGTTATTCAAATATTTTGGGAAGTTGATTACGTAAAATTGTGTGAGTCTAGCTGTGATTGATAGGTTATTTACCTGTGGGAGTCGACTCCGGACTTGATAACCAGAATATATTTGCAGCGACCTCTTTGTCCTTTTTATAAGGCATAGTTGGGTGTGATCACCTTCTAAAGTAGAAGGAAATCCACAATATAGGATACCATAATTCATGGTTCCTCTCAAGTATTTTATTAGTCTAGCTAACACAGACCAATCTGTTGGTATTATGAATATGTCTACTCAGTCTACACATAACACATGTTATATCAGGCCTTGTAAAATTCATTAAATCCATCAGACTCCCAATAATCTGAGCATATTCAGACTGAGCAACTGGGTCACCATTATTCTTTTTCAACTGAGAGTTAGCATCAAAAGGAGTGCTTACAGGTGTGAAATTAAAATATTCAAACTTATTAAGAAGTCTCTTAAAATAATATTCTTGTGATAACATTATGCCATATTCACTCCTTATAACTTTAACTCCAATATCATATTTACTTCACCCAGATCTTTCATATCAAAAATACCTGATAGAAATAATTTAGTACTTTGAAAAATATTTAAACTTATACCAAATATAAGCATGTCATCAACATACAGACAAATTACCACATAATCATTGTCTACCACTTTAATATAAACAGATCTATCTACCTCCACTGAAGAAAAATCATCTCGTAGTAAGACTTGTTCAAATTTCGCATACCACTACTTAGGAGCTTGTTTAAGGCCATAAAGAGATTTAATTAATTTACAAACATTATTTTTTTGTCCAGGAATGACACAGCTATCAGGTTGAACCATATAAATCTCCTTCCAAATTACCATTTAAATAAGTTGTTTAACATCCATTTGATGGATAAAAAGCTTGTGGATTAAAGCTAAGGCAACTAACACTCGAATAGAAGGATATCTAGCCACTGGTGCAAATATATCAAAATAATCTATATTTTATTTTTAATAAAATCCTTTTGCTACTAACTAGGCTTTATATTTATCTAAAGATCCATCAGGATTAAATTTCCTTTTGAAAATCCATTTACAACCAATTGGCTTTGCACCAGGAGGTAAATCAGTTAAAAATTCATGTATTATTTTTATAATAGAACCAATTTCAATTTTTATTGTCTCTTTCCAATAATTAGAATCAGAAGAAGATATAGCTTCAAAATAATTCAATGGTTCATTATAAGAAAAAGTTTGAAATTCATTTCCATACAAAAGACATTCCTTCCTAGGCCTTTTGCTCCTTCTCAGTTCCTCGTTAGAGGTAATTTCTTCATTTGTTTCAATAGGTGTATGAGAAATTTTATTAGACAGTGGATAAATATATTAAAAGAACTCGGAATTCTTTGTCTTAATTATATAATTGTAACTAAGCACATCACTTTTTAAAACAAGAAATCTATGTGCAATACTATGTTCAGCATATCCAATAAGCATGCAATCAACAGTTTTAGAACCTATTTTTCTCTTTTTAGGTTTAGGCAAAAGAACTTTAGCAAGGCACCCCCACACTTTTAAATATTCAAGTTAGGTTTATAACCCTTCCACAATTCATACGAAGTTTTGCCAGTTCTTCTATATGGTATTCTATTTTATAAGTGAGAAGCAGTTAATATAGCTTCACCCCACAAATTACCAGGGGCATTAGAACTAACTAACATGGAGTTCATCATCTCTTTCAATGTTCTGTTTCTCATTTCAACTACTCCATTTGACTCAGGTGAATAAGGCGGAGTTACTTCATGAATTATTCCATTCTTTTCACAAAATTCAGTCAAAGATAAATATTCTCCACCTCTATAAGATCTAATTCTCTTGATTTTTCTATTAAGTTGATTTTCAACCTCAGTTTTATAAGAAATAAAAGCATTAAAATCATCATCTTTATTTCCAAGCAAATACAAATTAGTATATATAGAAAAATATCAATAAAAGTCACCTTATATCTTTTACCACCTCTAGTCATAGTCTGCTTTAAATCTCCTAAATCAGTGTGAATGAAGGATAACAATACAATTTCTCTATTCACATAAAAATAAGTTTTTCTAGTACTTTTAGCTTCAGCACATATTTCACACTTGTTAATATATTTGTGTCTAAACCAGATATTAATCCTAGTAACTGCATTTTCTTGATATACCCGACACTAAGATTTCCTAGTCTAGCATGCCATAAAGAAATAGCTCAACAATATAAGAAGAAGAAGATGTATTCTCATTGATAGTAGCAGAAATATTAAGCATAAATAAACCATGGCTACAATATCCATTGCCTACAAAAATATTATTTTTGGTCAATACGACCTCATCCTTCTCGAAAGAAACCTTCACTATGAATTTTCCTAATAACCCCACAGAAACCAAATTGGTTTGGATTAAGGGAGGTAAGTGGGCAAGGCCGGGCCTCAAACGGGCCAAACGAGGTAGTCTCGCGGGCCGCAGTTCTGGGTTGGTCCCGATCCATAAATTAACGGGCTAAATGGTCTCAGGATAAATGTATTTTTTGTAGGAACCGTCCTGGGATTGGGTGCACTAACTCATGGTCCCGGGATAAATGGGTCGGGCCCGCGGTCCAAATGAGCTAAATGGACCTAATGACTATGCAGTTGTAATGACCCAGACAGACGTTTTGAGAATTTGATCCCTTTTGGCCTCTTAAGGTCTCGAGCAGCTTCGTATTATGTGGTATTACTTGCGTGTGTGGTCAAGTTCAGTTTTCAGATGATTCAGGCTCAATTTGGAAGAAGGATTCTTGTTCTAGAAGCTTAAGCGACAAGAGTTGACTGGAATGTGACTTTGGTGTAGACGACTCCAAACTGGTGTTTTGATGATTCCAATAGCTTTTTAAGGTAATTTTGGACTTAGGCGTGCATCCGAATTTGTATTTGGAGGTTCATAGGATAATTTGAAGAATTTTGGCCAAGAAATTAGAAAGTTAATGTTTTGGAAGGTTAAGAGGTTTGATTGGGAGTTGACTTTGTTCATATCGTGCTGGGATTGTGATTCCGAGAGTTGGATTAGCTCTGATATTTCATTTGATACTTGCATATAAAATTTAACATCAATCCGTGTTGATTTGATATGTTTCAGCACGAGTTTTGGAAGTTGGAAGATTTGGAAATTCATATGTTCGATTCGAGGTGAGATTCGTAGTTTCAACGTTGTTTGATGTGCCTTGAGGCCTCGAGCAAATCTGTGTTGTAACGACCCAGCCAATCGTGTTGCTTTCTAGATCCCTATTCCCTAGCTAAGACTCCCAATATGTACTTTTACTATTTTATGACTTGCGGCGATGGTTAGCTCGGGTTGAAATCGGAACACTTAGTTCCTTAGTATTGGCTTAAAAAGGTTAAGTTTGAGTTGAGTCAATATTTTGAGTAAACGACCTCGGAACCAAGATTTGACGATCCCAGCAGGTTTGTATGATAATTTTGGACTTGGGCGTATGATCAGATCGGGTTCATGATGACTTGGAAGCATTTCTGCACTTAATATTGAATGTTGGCGCATTGAAGGGTTTTCAAGTTCTTTAAGTTTTGTTTGGAGTAGGTTTTGGTATTATCAAGGTCCATTTGGGATTTCGAGCCAGGGAATAGTTCTGTATAGTGATTTAAGACTTGCACGCAAAATTAGGTGTCATTTAGAGTAGTTTAAGTATGATTCGGCGCGTACGGAGTAAGTTGGAAGAACTTGAAGTTCAAAAGTTGATTTGATTTGGTTTGGTGGTGAAATTCTTAGTTATGATGTTGTTTTACGTGTTTTGAGGGGTCGAGCAAGTCCGTCTTATGATTACGAACTTGTTGATATGTTTGGGCATGGCCCCGGGGGCGTCAGATGCTATTCGGATGACGTGCGAAACATGGTAGAACTTGGAAGGAGGGCTGCAGCAGTAGGGGTTCTGGTACAATCGCACCTGAAGGATCTGCCACAGGTGCAATCTCACATAAGTGATCCATTGACCGCAGAAGTGGCCAGGCGTGGACTGGCCAGTTGTCACAGAAGTGGAGCAGGAACCGCACCTGCGAATGCGCTGGTGCGAGGAAGCCGATCGCAGAACTGAAAGGGTGCCAACCAACCTGGGTTTGCAGGTGCGACACATTCACCGTAGGAGTGGGCTCACAGAAGCGGGGTTTTGCCCGCAAAACAGAGAATGGAAGACCTGGGCATGGTCCGCACTTGCGATGATTTTTTCCGTAGAAGCAGCGCCGCAGGTGCGACAATGTGATCGCAGGTGCGAAAATCACCGAGGAAGTGAAGTTTAATAAATGTCGGGACTTAGGCTTGTTGGTTCATTTCTTTCACTTGTTTGACGATGTTTGAGCTCTTGGAAGAGGGTTTTTATCTGGAACTTTGAGGTAAGTAGTTTTTACGTAATGGGAGTTTAATACATGCATTTTGGGTAGATTCTTAACACTTAAATTGTAGAAATTGTGGGTTTAGTTGAAAAACCTAGATTTTGATAAAAATGGGATTTAACCATTAAAAAGATTATGGGATTGGGTAGAAATTATATATTTGAGTTCGTGAGGTTATGGGTAACATTTATCTTAGAAAATTTCCAGAATCCGGGATCGTTGACCTAGGGGTAAATTTTAGGAATCTTCCAATTTGGGTTAGGTAATTACTCTGATAGTTAAATTATGAACTTGTGAGTGTATATTGATTAATTTATATAATATTTGGCTATCTTCGGATTGTTCGCACCATGTTAAGACTTTACAGTGAATTCGTGGGCTGGAAAGTGAGCTTTGAGCCGAGGTAAGTCTCTTGCCTAACCTTGTAAGAGGGAATTTACCCCATAGGTGTTTTAAATTACAATTTTCTTCTAATTGTGGGGGCTACATACACACGAGGTGACGAGAGTCCATGCGTAGCCACAAATCATTCCTATGTCCGGGTAGTTTTAGGACACAAACCATGAAATACTTGTATTTTCTGCACTCTACTTGTTTATTATAAATTATATTGAAACTTGAGAGAAGATTCTTAAAGATTGAGTTTCACTTACTTTGAGTTTTGGAGGGTTACATGACCGTTAATAGAAATTGTGCCTCCTTGTGTGTTAGTCTTGTGATAGCGCTTAAAATGGATGTTCATAGAATATTCTCTCTTCTTATGAAGCGGACCAAACGCCTAAGCAGTATAAGATGCATCTATGGTTCGTGTATCTCGACCCTCAGCAGTGTACACATTATTCTAAATCGGGTCGTACGACCTCAGTATAAATCGTGCGTGATAATGCTCAGAGCCCGAATACACTTGATATTATTTTTATGACTTGCGAGGTTATAATATATTTAATGGCCTGAAATTATTGAAGTTAGCACGTGTCAATTGGAGACTTTTAAATTAACTATCAGTTAAAGAACCTTTTGTTCATTGATCGTTATTGTGTTATTTTTGTTATTCACGTATTCCATGCCTATGTAGAATTTCTGTATTTTTATTATTGGCCAGTATTAAGATCTCGATGTCGACCCCTTGTCACCACTTCTTCGAGGTTAGACTGGATATTTATTGGGTACATGTTGTTTATGTACTCATGCTACACTTCTGTACTAATCGTGCAGGATCTGAGGCAGGTGCATCTGGCGTTCATTCAGGCGTGAACCCCCGTTATCCTGAGGCACAGTCGTGAGCTATTGTCTAAGTCTGTTCTGCAGAACCCGCAGTCTATATTTGTATTTATTTTCTGTCTATCTTATTTCAGACAGTAGCATAGGTGTTTTGTATATTATACTAGTTGCTCATACACTTGTGACACCGGGTCTTGGGAATATGCTAGTAGATACTTTGTGGTTTTGAGTACTTATTTCAATGTATTTTCTCTTTCATTAGTTTATGTTTTACTTTACTAAATGCATGGCTAGTTCACCGTTGGCTTGCCTAGTGAAGAAATTGGGCGCCGTCACAGCCTATATGGGAAATTGGGTCGTGACAACATAGTATCAGAGGTTATAGGGTGCAGAGACGTCCGTGCTTATCTTTAAGAAGCCATAGGATGTTAGGAAACTACTCTTTCTTCATCTCCTATTGTGCAATTGATGTTGTGCTTAGTATCTTTATCTTATCCTCTCATAGATAGTGAGAACGTGTGCGGTAGATGTATCGAACCGTGGAGGAGCTGCTTCCCTGTTTCTAGAGGCCGAGGGAGGAATGCAGTATGTGGTAGAGGACAAGGGCATCCTAGAGTTGCTCTAGTTGTGCCACCAGTTGATCCAGTGGAGGATCCTGTTGAGGGGTAGGGCGAGATACCTGCAACAGAGCTAGCCCCAATGGATTTCATGTCCGCACCAAGATTCCAGGAGGTCATGGGCCATCTGTTGCAGTTCATGGCTTCTATGATGCATGATGGTTTATTTTCAGCAGACCCATCCACATCTTAGGCGGGAGGGGGAGCACAGATCCCTACTGTTCAGGTTCTAGGGCATACAACTACCGTATATCAGACCCCGGGGGCCCTACTCGTGGGCAGAGCTTAGCTAGTTACAGCGGCTATACCTGAGCCCAAACAACTGCATCTGACGAGCTGCAGAAGCTATTGGATAGACAGACCAGGCTACATATTCCTATCTTTGGGGTGAGATAGATGAGGACACCCAAGGACTTTATTGATCGTTGCAAGGTCAGAGTGAGAACGTCTCAACCCTTCATAGGCTCCTGGTCATGGACCTTGAGATCCCGAGGAAGAGGAGGAAGAGGGCGATGTATAGCCAACATATGATCAATTAGGGAGCCTTGACAGAAGCTAAAGGGCAGGAGTTGGGGGTTAAGTTGCTGACTATGGGGGCTTGGAGAAGTAGTGGGGACGCAAGAGCTTTGTGGACCACGACTGCGCAGTTGATAAGTGAGGATTTTGAGTACTTGTTAGCACCTTTTTACTTTCATTTTAGTCCAAAAGCGTTTAATTGTGTTACCAAAAACTGATAAAATGTGCTTAAATGCATGAATGGTGGAAAATGAGCCTCAAAGATGAAATCTAACTCAAGAAGGAGTGATCTCAACTCAAGGACAAAATCAGGCACAAAACCTCAAAGTGTGGGCCGCAGATTCTGAAGGAAATTATCAGATCCCAAGTGCATAGTGCGGTCCGCACATGAAATGTGTGGCCGCAAAAGCTAAGCAAGACCAGAAGTTCAGAGAGTTCTCAGTACAAGCTCAAAGGAATTGTGGACCGCATAATTATCTTTCGGCTGCAGATGTAAGCTATGCGGTCGCACTCATATATGTGTGGTCCGCAGAAGAGCCTTGTGCAGCCACACCCAGAAATGTGTGGACCGTAGAATATGTGAGATGTGGCCGCGGTTCAGAATTTTGCAGCATCGGATTCAACTCCTGCCAAGACTTAAGCTTTGTGCGGACCGCACATGGAATTGTGCGGCCGCAGAACCTCCGACAAGTGTAATTTTGTTTGAAAATTCCAGCATTGTATAAATAGAATAGTGTCACTTTTTAAGGTGAACTTTTGTACCTTTTGACATCAACAACCATTTTTTTTTTGCTTCTTTTAGTTATTTTATCCATTTTTAGCTTTTTGAATATTTGTTTTAATATTTCAATCATTAATATGGGTTTAATTATCACTTCATCTTCTTTTTCTTCTATTTTAAGCATGAGTAGCTAGGAAACATTATTTCAGGCCTAATTGACTTGGTCTATTCTTGAGAAAGAGAGACTTAGTCTAGGAAAACTTGGCTAGCAAGGAATTGGGTCAATGGAGAGATTGATAAACCCAATTAAAGGGTTAACTCTACTGATAGTAAAACCCGACTTATTATCAAGTGCTTTGTTCAATACCCATTTGGACTTGAGAAAGACAAATTAGGAAAAATCACGCTCTGAACGAGAGGTATTGTGTGGGTAATCGAGTGTTGATAGCTATAATCCACCCCGACCTAGAAAACAAGCTTTAAGTCTTACAACCCATTAAGCGAAAACCTAAGTGAAGGCCATAGCCTTAGGCCTATTTACTATTTGTAAAACAAATAAAAACAATTTGCTAGTTTTAATCCTTGGTTGTCATCCTTATATTAGAATAGATGTAAAAACAAACCAACTTTTGTGGAAGTGTAATCCGATATAATACAAGCTCATTCACTAAAATATATACTCATAGTCCAATTCATAGCTCCCAGTGGAAAATCGACCCCGACTCCTTGTTGGGTAGTATTATTGCTCCGACCGTTTCACAACGTCAAATACAGGTGTGGCTTGGACGAGATTAATTTTTTGCAGCGTTGCCGGGGAGATAATAATAGATTTAGCTATATATTTGGTTTTACGTGTGCATTGTTTCATTTTCCTTCCTTGTTATTAACTTGTGAGTATTGTAGTTGCAATCTTAGACAACAAAGAGCTCGGAAACATAAATGTGGGGGACGTGAATGTTGATGATGATGCAATGGGTGAGGTCCCTCTTGAACCTCAACCTAATAGGAGAGGCTGACCGCGTAACGACGGTGTTCCCATTCCACCCCCACCTCCACCATGAGCGACTCCACACCGGGTGTTGCCGAATGAAGGGTATGCAAGTTCTATCGTCCCATGCCATATTAGGGCAGGCAACTTTCAAATAACCAATGGGATGCTCACTTTGCTTGAGAAATGAGGGTTCTTCACCGGTGCACCGGGTCAAAATACATACAAACATTTGAAGGGGTTCATTGAAACGTGTTGGGGAAGAAAAAAGCAAATATTACCGAGGATGCTTTGAGGCTAAGGCTTTTTCCTTTCTCTCTACGGGGGAAAGCTTTAGATTGGTTGGAACGGTTACCAAATCATTTCATACGGACGTGGGATGAACTTACGGATAGGTTCATTTCAAAGTGCACATGGATATTCTTCGGGATGAAATTCTAACATTCAAGAAAGAGCCTAATGAATTGCTACATGATATATGGGCAAGATATAGAAAAACGGTGAAAGAGTTCCCCAACAATGATATGACGGAGAACATGATTCAACAAACTTTCTATCGGGGGATCAATACCACCAACAAATGTGTATTGAATCAACTTGCCGGTGGGAACTTCATGACTACACCTTATATGGAGGCATGTGATATTTTGGGTGAGATGGTAGATACTTCATCGACATGGCAATCTGGAGCCAATGTTCCAAAAGGTGATCCAAATGTGATTCTTCTTCACAAAGAGTTACATGACCATGGGAAAGCCATAGCCCAGTTGACAACCACCATGAACCAATTGGCAAAGGCTCAACTTCAACAAGTATAAAACACGAGGCAAGTCAATTCTATGGAGTGAGTCAATATGATGGTAAACAAGAGAAGAACAAGAATTCCACAAGTGCAACAAAGAGTGGACAATTTGGTGCAAGATGATAGTGGGTATGATCAAGTGGATTCTTACAATGATCAAGATGAAGAGGTCCAATATGTGAACAACTTTCAAGGGAAAAGAAACAACTATCAAGGCCCTATTCAACAACCATGGAGACCTTCAAACAATTAAGGCAATTGAAATTCTAGCAACCAAGGTAACTAGAATGATGGGAACAATCAAGGCAATTGGAATGGAAGAAACAACCAAGGGAATTGGCAAAATAATAACAATAAAGGAAATATGGGAGGCAACAACCAAGGAGGGTGGAACGACAATCAAGGAAATCGGGGGTCGAGTTTTCAAAGGCCCCCGATGTACCAACAGCCGAGCGGCCCACCTCCTTATCCTTCTCATGGTCCTAGTTCCTCCAACAATGAAATGAGTCATATTCAAAACATGTTCAAGCAAATGATGGAGAATAATGCCGATTCCGATGCCCAACTTGCTTCTCACAATACATCAATCCGTAACTTAGAAGTGCAAATGGGTCAAATCTCTCAAGCTTTGAATTCGCGTCCTAAGGGGGTACTACCAAGTGATATGGTGGTGAACCCGAAGGGTGGGAGCACTATGGGACATGCCATGTCCGTCACTACAAGAAGTGAAAAAGGTGGGAATGCACCTACCTTAAGTCAAAGGAAACTCGTGGATGATGAGTGAGTGGTAGAAGAAGAGCAGATCTTGAACAATGTTGTGCAAACAAATGATGAAGTGCGGATTTACATTGATGACATGGTGGAAGAGACTCAAGAGGATGTGAATCCATCTAGGGATCATGTGATTGACATACCGGAACTAGTAGTGCAAAGAGCTAAGGCACCATTGCCTGAGCCAGCTCCTCCTTATCCTTAAAGGCTTGCCAAGAAAAATGGCGAGAATCAATTTAAGAAGTTCATTGATGTGATGCAAAGTCTCTCTATAAATGTGCCTTTAGTTGAATCTTTGGAACAAATGCTTGGATATGCTAAGTTTATGACAGACTTGGTGACAAATAAGAGATCGATGACTTTTAAAACTATCGAAGTCACTTACCAAGTGAGTGCAATTTTGCATTCAATGGCTCCAAAGTTGGAAGATCCCGGTGCTTTTACTATTCCTTGTACCATTGGGAGTGCCAAATTTTCAAAGGCTCTTTGTGATCTTGTTGCGGGTATCAACTTGATGCCCTACTCGGTTTTCAAGACATTGGGAATTGGGCAACCAAGACCCACATCTATGAGATCACAAATGACGGACCGTACAATGAAGACACTGTTGGGGGTGATTGAATATGTATTGGTTTGAGTTGACAATTTTATTCTCCCAAAAGATTTTGTGATTCTTGATTGTGAAGTAGACTATGAGGTGCCTATTATTCTTGGTAGACCTTCCTTGCTACAGGGAAGGCTCTCGTTGATGTGGAAGCCGGTGAACTCACTTTTCGGGTGGGTGATGAAAAGTTTGTGTTCCACGTGTGCAAATCTATGAGGCAACCGAATAGAAATGAAGTGTGTTTATTCGTGGACTTGGTGACCGATGTGATTATATATGATACTAGTGCCACGATGAATGTTGATGATACATTGGAGGCCGTTTTTGTCTTAACCTTAATGATGACAAGATGGATGACTTAGTGGAATGTGTGAACTCATTGCAAGGAATGGTGTCGTACACTTATGAACCCCGCAAATTATCCTTGGATCTTGAATATCGGAAGACTCCTCCAACAAAGCCCTCAATCGAGGAGCCTCCCATTTTGGAGTTGAAGCCATTGCCTCCGTATCTCAGGTATGAATTCTTTGAACCTTGTTCTACTTTACTGGTTATTCTTTCCTCGTGCTTGAGTAATGTAGAGGTATACTCTACATTGGAGGTGCTACAAATGAGGAAGAAAGCTATTGGATGGACATTGGCGGATATTCAGGGAATAAGCCCTGTATTTTGCATGCACTAGATTAATTTGGATGATGATGCCAAACCTTCCATTGAACATCAAAGAAGATTAAATGAAGCAATGCAAGAGGTGGTCAAAAATGAGATCATAAAGTGGTTGGATGCCGGGGTTGTCTACCCTATTTCTGATAGTTCGTGGACTTCCCCGATACAATGTGTTTCAAAGACGGGGGTCACTGTGACACCAATGATAAAAATGAGTTGATTACAACAAGAACGGTGGTCGGGTGGAGAGTGTGGATGGACTACCGGAAGCTAAACAAAGTCACAAGAAAAGACCATTTTCCACTTCCCTTTGTTGACCAAATGCTTGATCGATTGGCTGGCTAGGCGTTCTATTTCTTTCTAGATGGGTATTCGGGCTACAGTCAAATCCTTATTGCCCCAGAAGATCAAGAGAAAACAACTTTCACTTGTCCCTATGGCACTTTCACTTTCAAGAAGATGCCATTCGGCTTATGCAGTACATCAGCAACTTTCTAACGGTATATGATGGCAATCTTTACGGATATGGTTGAGGATTACCTTGAAGTCTTCATGGATGACGTTTCGATAGTCGGGGATTACTTTGATGATTGTTGATACCCAATTTTTTCCTATAATATTTTCAAAATGCATATATACTTCCAAAACCATGCATTAGCATTAATAATATTTTCCAATAATTTCTGCATTTTTGAGGATTTCTAATTAATTTATCCCAGTATTTTATTATATAAATAATCATTAACTACACTACAAATAGTTTTATAATAATTTTACGATTTACTTTTGCTATTTATATTAACACTAAGCCTAATTATTTCACAAATGGCAACATTTACATTTTTGGGTTACAATTGCAATAACTTTGCAATTATAGCCCATCTATGCATTATCACATTACTTTATAAGAAAATAGCTTGTTGCATTTTTAAAATATCGAGTAATTATTTTAGAACATTTCTATGCATGAAAACCATTTTTATAATATGTTAATTATTCTTATAAATTATTATTATCAATTAATTGGGTATTTAACAAATAGCCCTTTTAATTTCTTTAACTTTTCGGACCTGACCCTTAATAATACCATCCCAATTCACCTTAATCCTAATCTGCACCTACCCGACCCAAACCCCTATCAAATCATGGCCGTTGATCTTTTAGATCAACGGTCCACATTAAACCTTACCATATTAATCTCTAAACCAACCCTAACCCCCCCCCCCCCTCATTCTCTCATTCTGCAATCATTGGTTTCCCTAACCTCTCAATTCTCTCTCGACCTACCCATAGCCCTAATCGCCGTCACCGACGAAAAGATCCTATCTATGGAGATTCTGAGTATTATTCGACCATTACCAACCGTTTATGCTTCCTGGTTGTTCGATTACATGGATCCTTGAGAAAATCTCATGGATATTCAACTTGTTCTTGCCTGAAACTTGTTTACTGGCCTGTCTAGGGCCATTCTCATTTGTGAGTATTGATTTCATCCTATATTTAGTTTGAGTTTATGGCTTTTGACCAAGTTTCTCTCATCTCTGTCATTTTTTTAAAAACCCTAGTTCCACGACTACTTGAATATGTTCAGATCTTTGTAGATCTGAAATGATTTGAGTGTTATTTGGTAATTTTCCTAAAGAATCTTCTGTTTTGGTAAACTATTTCTATTCCATTTACTTTTTCTAAAATTAAGGTTCATCCTGAGTCTCTTGAAAAGGGTTTTCTAATTTTCAAGTGTTTAATCTAATTATTTCTTTACGTGTTTGATTTATTTTTGTATGTATGCCTAAACCCTAACCATTTCTATTTGTGACATTGATTTCTTCCATTTTTTCCCGTTATTATGTTTAATTATGTGAACCAGTTACACTGACTGATTCTATTTAGGTTTCGAATGATTCTTTCCTGTTAAAATCAGTATTTTCTGGGATTTTTACCTATTTCCTAATTTGTGACTTTTATTAGTAATACTTGCCTTATTTGGATTATCAATCTGACTTAAGTGGCTTGATTGACTCCTATATGGTATATGACTGATTTACTGCCTTATTTAAGCCCTAATTTGGTACCGTTAATTGACTCCCATATCCTAAGAGGTCTTTCCCAGATCTTCCATAGGATTGATTGATTAAATCTCCCAATTAACTGGTTGATTTATTTGGGTTACCCTGTTTATGAATTCTTAATTATTCTTGCCTTATTTGTTTACCTTACTAACTGTTATATATACTCTCATTATTGATTCTTCAAGACACATGAACAACAACTCAAACATACACACACAAAAAACTTCAGTCTCATCTCTTTCTCTTCTACTTGTGTTCATTGCTTGACTAGCCGGCTGAAAGCCAAGGTTAGACAATTGAATCCTGCCTACTTTACCTTCTGTTTTGATTTCCTTAACTGGTATGTTTCTACTCCTAATGTCGTTCTTTATACTATGAAGTTCAAATCTATGTGCTCTCTGTTGCTGTACTTCTGTTAAACCCATGTCTCTTATGTACTATTTAACTACTATGTATTTAGCTTCTATGTTTTCATGTTACTGCTTCAATCAACATGTTTACTCTTGTTTAGGTTTCACTCTAATCAACATGTTTACTTCTGTGTTCAAATTCCAATCTTTCCTATTTTTTACATGTTTACTTCTGTGTTTAAGGTTCAATCTTCCTTGTCTATTGCCGTAAGCCAGCATGCTTACTTTGGTGTCTTAGACTCCTATTTTTCTGTCTAGTTGACTTCAATTGGTATGATCAATTCTCTGTAGTTAAAACCATGTCCTCTCTGTGAATTTATTAGCATGACTGATCTTACATTAAACTTCTATGTTTCCCTGTCTATTGCTTGAGTCAGTATGCTTACTTCCATAAGTATGTATGACTGTTGAACTTAGGTGTTTCCTTTTTAAGACCCTAACTCAGCATGTCCTGGTAAATATTATACCCCTGCCTGCCCTATGCTTCTACTAACTAGCATGCTTCCCTAACACCCTATTTCTATGTGTTCTTGATTCAGGATTCTTGTGTTCCCAACCCCTGCTCCCCTTTCTGTAATTGTTTGTTCTCAGCATGCTATATGCTCACCTAAGTTTGACTAATGAACTGAGTTGAGTCTGGAAAATATGGAGTTTTGTGTGAACCCTTGTGACTGTGTTTCCTACTTGTTGTTGTTTGCTGAACTTTTTCTAGAATATTTCTAAGTTGTTTTCACTCCTAATATGTTTTCACTTCTAAACCATTTCCACTACCAAACTATTTTCACTTCTAAATTGGTTTCACTTCTGATATGTTTTCTTAAAATCACATTCCTACTCTTATAATACATAGGATTCTGCCCCTCCCGTATGTGTACTGCCTAGTAATCCATGAGATTCCTCCGAACTCTGGCACACTGGGGCTGGCCCTTCCACACTGCACAAAAAATTACTTCTCTTTAAAAGGGTCTTGGTATGAGCATTGTCCGGGGTCCCTGAGGCCCTTGGGAACTTTGATACACCAGGATACCCTTTATTGGACACTATGAAATATGGTACTTTGGACTGTTTGAAGGCATGGTTTGCCAAGTTCACTTTGGGCGTATCCAGGCTCCCTGTAGTGTAGCATTACTTATTTCTGTAATTCATTTATTTTCTATAATAATAGTTCTTGTAAACAGATATTGGGGATATTTGTAATAAAAAGGGGGAGGGAATTTCATATAATTTTTGTGGGGCAATTGGGTAGAAATCATGCTCTTAGGATTACTGTGACTATTTGCTGGCATTAGGAATCATGCTCTTAGGATCATTTGTGCATTAGAAAACATGTTCATAGGCATCATACCATTTGTTCTAAAACTTCTGCTTTCTAAACTTCTGCATACATCATGTCTTCCTAAGAATCCTGTCACTAGGGTGCTATTAGCCCTGTCTAACAATCATGACCATTCTCTCATGTGCATTAGAAACCATGCTTTAGGACTTTTATTGCACTCACGTAAATACCATGCCTATATTGCATAAAATCAGTAGCAACCATGTCTATAAGAGTAAGTTTAAAAGCAGTACCAACACCTAGATAACATGTTTAAAGAGATGAATATATAAAATCAGTTCCGTAATGTCACGAGCCGAAAAACTACACTGGCCCTGATGGCGCCTATCGTAGTACTAGGCTAGCCAATTTACTGAACATAATACAAAGAACTTTCAATTTAAAACAATTATGCACTTTATCAATGTAACGACTCGACCGGTCGTTTTGAGCTCTAGCGCGTCGTTCAGCGGTTTGAGGCCGTGAGCAACTTAGTTTTAGGAGTTATGACTTGTAGGTGTGGTCAAAATTGAATTTCGGGAAGTTTAGTGTTGGTTTGGAAAGAAAATTCTCATTTCAGAAGCCTTAAGTTGGAAGAATCAACCAAGATTGAAATTTTGAGTAAACGACCTCCGAATCAGAATTTGAAGGTTCCTGCAGGTTCGCATGATTATTTCGGACTTGGGCGTATTCGGATCGGGTTTTGGATAACACGGAAGCGTTTCGGCGTATATTGTGGAAGTCAGTATTCTTGAAGATATTCATATATTTGGGCTTGAAGTGCATTTCAATGATGTTGATGTCCGTTTGGGATTTTGAGTCTGGGAACATCTTTGTATGGTGATTCTGGAGTTGGGAGCGCGATCGGAAGTGAATTTGGATGTCCGTAGGTCATTTTTAAGTCATTTGGCTAAAGATCGAAATTTGAATATTTTTGAGAAATTCGACCAGAAGTGAAAGATTTGATATCGAGGTTGGAATGCGATTCCGGAAGTTGGAACATGTCTGTAATGTTGAAAATGACTTGTGCGCAAAATTTGGGGTCAATCGGGCGTGATTTGATAGGTTTCAGCATCAGATGTAGAAGTTGGAAAATTCTAAGTTTCTAAAGTTGGGATTTGAGTGCGATTCGTGGTTTTGATGTTGTTTGATGTGATTTGAGGCCTCGAGCATATCCGCATTATGTTTTGGAACAGGTTGGTATAATTAGATGGGGTCCCGGGAGCCTCGGGTGGATTCCGGGTAGTTAACGGATCAATATTTGAAGTTGAAGAAAGTTAAGGTTGCTGTCATCTGGTGTGATCCACACCTGTGTGGATTTGGCCGTAGGTGCGGAGCCGCAGGTGCAGTTTTTGCACCGTAGGTTCGGGAGTGGGCAGGTTTGGCTGGGATCGCAGGTGCGACGGAATTTCCGCACCTGCAAAGCCGCAAGTGCGGACAATGGGGCGCATGTGCGATTTTGGGCTGGAGTTGAGGAAGCCGCAGGTGCGGGAGGTTAGTCGCACATGCGGGAGCGCAGGTGCGGAGGTAGGACCGCATGTGCGGAAATCGTCCTGGTCAGAATGTTTTAAAACAAGGATATTGGTTCATTTGTCTTCATTTCTTCTTGGGCTTAGGCGATTTTGGGAGGCTTCAAAGAGAGGATTCCTTCATGCAATGTCAAGGTAAGTAACTCCTTCATGCCTCTAAGTTAAATACAAGATTATATGCATGGATTAGGCATGGAAATTGGTAGGAATTTGGGAAATTATTGAAGAAACCTAGAAATGTAAATTTGGAATTTAGCCACGAATTTGAGCATGGAATGTAGAGTAAATTGTATGATTGAAATGGTAGAGCTATGGGTAGAATGTATCTTCGATAATTTAAGATTTTCGGGCACGTGGGCCTGAGGGAATTTTGGTCATTTCTCCGAGCGGGGTTGTGAAAGTATATAATTTGAATTTTTTGTGAGTATTAGGATGAATTTTCATTGCTTTGCCATTATGTGGTAGATTCGGAGCGTTGTGCGTCTGTTTGAGTCATCGGAAGGGCTTGGAAGCCGGTATTGGAATTTCGGAGCGAGGTAAGTCTCCTTTCTCACTTTGTGAGGGGGAATTTTCCCCCTAGGTGAATTAATTAAGTATATGATATTATCTTCGGGGGCTACGTACGCACGAGGTGACGGGAGTCCGTGCGTAGCTACTATTATTCTATGTCCGGGTAGTCTAGAACCCACTAGCATGCCTTACGTGTTGTACCTATAATCCTTCTTGTAATATTAAACTTCTAATATAATCGAAATCGTAATTGAATATCTGAAGAAGACTAGAGTTCATTATTTTAATCATCTAAAAATAGAATTGATTCCTCTATGGATAATTGCACACCTAGTAGGGTTATAATATGGAATATCATTAAACTTGGCAAATGAGTTTCAAAACAAAGATTTAAAAACTATATTTCATGTTCCTTTAAGAAGGATTTTTACCATTTTCCTGAGAAAATTTGCTTTCTTGATAAAATACAGATTTATTATGTGGATATGTGTAACTTTGGGTGCCTGAGTCGCATGTACGATTCGCGAGCAGGATGACCCTGCATTTGTGTGTATTCATATGAGCACCTGAGTGGCAGGTATGATTCACGAGCATGCTAGCCTTATTATTTTTAATAGCGTCGCATGATTGATTCGCGAGCGGGGCAGATAGATGCATCTATGGTTCGGGTCGTTCGACCCTCAGCAGTGCACAATTTATGTTTATGGTGGTTCCGGCCGTTCGACCCTCGGCATTGCCTGCGCATGATATTTACTGCGTAGTTACTATGATTTTGCCTGATTACTTGCCTGAAATATTTAATTATCAATTGAAATGACAGAGATTTAAAGTTATTAAAAAGATTTTGGAGAAGTTATAACTTCCCATCGATTTATTTATATTTGCTTAAATCACCCGCATTATTTAATTGTTATTAATATGACGAAGATGTAAATTGTTAAACGTGAACGGAGTTGAAGTTACTTATTCCTGATTTTAATAAATTGCCTATGATAATCATGCTTAGTGTCATACTTAAATATTCTAAATGGACTTTTAGCAAGTGTCTAATTTGACCTCTCGTCACTACCTCTCTGAGGTTAGGCGGGCGACTTACTGAGTACACGCTGTTTTTGTAGTCATGGTACACTTGCTGTGCATTTTATTGCACAGGTACTTTCATAGAAATGTGGAGGATTCGGAGACTTAGGCGAGTTGCCTCATCCGGAGGCGATCCGCAGCTGACAGAGTCACCCTCGTACTATATTTATTTCATTTTAAATTTCCTTGTCCAGTTGTATTTCGGACAGGCTTTGTAATGATTGTATAAATTCTTAGAAATTGCTCATATACTTGTGACACCAGGTTTCTGGGGTATGTTGGGGTATATATGCTAAAGTGTAGTATTCAAACTATTGTTTCTAATTAACATACTTTTATTTGGTGAATATGTAATAAAGTGAAAGGAAATGCTTTCATAAATGTTAAAAACCAGAAATTGTTTCAATTAAATAAATGATTGTCTTGCCTGACAATGGTGTCCGACGCCATCACGACCTTAGGGATTTTGGGTCGTGACAACATGGTATCAGAGCGCTAGGTTCCCGTAGGTCTCACGAGTCATGAGCAAGTCTAATAGAGTCTTGCGGATCGGTACGGAGACGCCTGTACTTATCTTCGAGAGGCTACAGGGCTGTTAGGATTACTTCCCTTCTTGATTCCTCATCGTGCGATTCGATTCCCTTGAGGCTTATGCCTAAGTTTATTCTTACTCAATCTTACGCGTGGCGAAGCGCTAGGAATTTGAGGAATTGAAATGGTGCTACGGATGTAATTCGAGATGCTTCCACGTGTAATTGGTTGGGGCTTTTGTTATGGCCATGCAAAAGAATAATATGTTGTTTCAGCTCAGTAGCTGTGTTTCGGGAGCCTTAAGGCTATGCTCAGGCAGTGATGATGCTTGCGATTGGTTATCATGTGATGTCAATATGATGATAGAATTCTTGCCCATATGTTGGGGATGATGAATGGTTTGAAGGGAGGTCTTCTCAGAGTGTGATTTCGAGATTTCGGTACTCTAGTGCCGGCAGATGAAAGGAATTTGGGTTATGAATGGTCCGGTTGGGGTTTATAAAGTAGTAAGACTTGGTGTCTTCAAGTGAGATGGGATATGCACCTGTGATGTGTAGTCGTCGTCATTGATCGAACGGAATGGGTTAAGTTTGGCGGTGCTATGGTTTCTTCGGTTGCGGTTGTTCAGTACCGGATAAGAGTTGTTAATGAAGGCGGCTAGAGAAAGATGATCTTCGGAGAGTGTGAAGTCGTGGTGATCTGCTGGTTTAAGAGCTACAGAGAATGATCCTGAAGTGAGACTAGGCGGTAGTTCCATTTCTAGGAGACCAGGTATAAGAAGCGGAAGTCGAGCAGTCGCAAAGTGGGGGAGCGACAACATATCTTGGAATTTGAAGATATTGCCGCGCATTTAATGGATGTCCATGAGGAGCGGACGTACTAGTAAAGTTGGTAAATGAAGAAGGGCGAAGGATAGGGTATTGCAGTCGTAGAGAGAGTGCATTTCAGCGTCGTTGGAAGGTGTCCGCGGGTGATTTCCACAGGTGGGTTATCTTCTGTGAATAGGTTAGCGATGGCAGGGTTTGCAGGTCTCGGTGAGGGGTTCTAGTGGCTATTCGGTAGGAGGCAGAATGTTTGAATGATGCTAGAGAGTTTGAGTATTTAAGGAGTGCTAGCAAGAGGATTCGGAAGAATTGGACGGATTGATCGCATTATCAAAGGAGGAAGGATCTCGGCAGGGTCTAGAGTGGTGCAAGAATTTGCTTTCTTGATTGTATTCGGGACCAGTCAGAGTGGGTGACTCTCAATAGCGGTCCTAGTGAATTCAAAGTCAAGAATGCAGCGTTTAAGGGTTTCAGGAAGTAGTATGATCGAGAATCAAGCTTTTGCATAGTAATTTTTGAGAAAAAGGAAGATGGTTGGAATGTGCTATGATATGTTTCAGCATGTAGGATAGTATTGGAGAAGTGAGAGAAATAGACTCCGATTTGTAGAAAGATTATCAGGAGGGTATGAGATGGGTTGCGGGATTTAGGCAGCATAGTCTCGTGAAATCAAGGTCACTCGGGATGGGTGACAGTTGAGTTTTCTATGAGTTGAAGGAAGTTGCTATTATTCCTGAGGAAAATTGAAGATGATTATAAGAGAATAGACTGATTAGCCATAGTTGAAATGGCACGTTTGCAGCAGTGATCAGTTCCTTGGGTGTGATTAAGTTATGCGTGTGGTTTGTGCCGGCGTGTGCAGAGCTTGTTGGCCGTTGTAATGGATTCCATGTGGGAGCATTTGAGTGATATGGCCTGTCAGGTATAGGTGGATCCCGGAAGGGTTATAGTGGTATAGACTACTACTTAAGGATTTGCATGTTGGGTGATTGTGGGAATTCACTCGTGTTTTGTGATGGTTCTCTTGATTTGAGTTAAGTAAAAGGTTTCTATATGATGAAGTGTTCACCCTATTGGTGATTAAGAAGTTATGATCGAATTCTTGCATTACCTCATATTGGCATAGTAGGTGCGGTAAGCAGTATGTAACTGGGAGTAAGAATGGAGATTTGCGGTTCGGTGTTAATAAGGATGTCATGAGCTCGGACGAGTAAGAAAAAGTGATTTGAAAGTTCAGAGTAAGCTGGTGTTATCTCCAGTGTCTCCTGAGATGGATATCCGGTGGAAGATGCTCTGTACCCTGGTTATGGGTTCTTGATTTGTCTTACAACGTAGTATGGACAGTGGTGGATGTGCAGACTTGTTGCCTTGTGTGGAAGGTCGTGGAAGCATGACCACGAAAATATTGTATAAAGTGTGACATGTAGTCACTTGAGGGATTGAAGATATGGACTGAGTATAAAGAAGTGCAATGTTGTGTATCAGAGAATTTATGCCTGAGAGGCGTTCAGTTCATTTGGTCGTGGATTGTGGGGTGTTATCCCGGCTTTGATGGTTGTTCTTGCATATTATGAGAGAAAGTGGGTTAATATTGACCCAGGTAAAAGCTATTAGCGTAGTTGGTGCGAGCAAGGCAGACTCGATGTTTGTGGATAGATTTAAATACGATATTGGGCTCTGTATGAGCGAGGCATGTGTCTTTCAGTAAAAGCGCTTCCATGGAAAGGTATTAGAACATCACATGTTGCTCCGTCTTCGTCGAATTCATGTGATCTTATGAATGTGCCGTGTGAGTTGTGGAACGGCTTGATAATTTCCTATGTGTTGAGGTCCCGCATAGTGGGGATGTTATGTGAGCAGAATAGTTCTTGAGATCTAGAGTGTGTATATATATATATATATCGAACGTCAGTAGTGCTTGAGTTTTGTAAGCATATGGCTTTATCAGTCTCCCCAGGATGGCACTATGCACTTAGCGTGCTTATGATCGATATTCAGTAATTTGTGTAATAGTGAGTGATTCAGCTCCGTGTATATTTCCTTATGTGAGTTTTATGATGGGATCGGGTGGCATGCCTCCACGGGTATGTTATTTGGATCGGCTTGCACCCCGCAACACTGTGATGATGAGGGATTAATATGTATTTATTTTTCTTGTGTTTTATTTCCTAATTTCTAAGAAAAGTTCATATTAGTTGCGTGAGTTGAATAGTCCCTTCCTGAATCATTCCTTATTTATCATGTTCGGGTTATGGCCTATTGGCACAATGTGGTATCATGTGAGGTTGTTGGTCATGTTGGGGTGATTTGTTGTCTGAGCAGTTCATACTGGGTGAGATGGGATTATTGGATCATGGATCAGTGTGATAAGTTTATGTGGAGTGTATATTAAGGAACAAATACCATTATTCAGGTTCATAATAAAGCGATGATTCTAGTCAAGATGAGGTATTCAAGGATTTGTTAACTCTGTAGTGGGGTATGAATTTCTGCACATCTCCTCCATTATGGTGGTATCACCAGCAATATAGCAGAATGTATGTATATATATCATGAGGTGCATTGGGAGCATCAGATTCGTGGAATTTTGGTTATTTAGGTTCAGGGAGCGTCATTGTGGTCAAATAATGAGTTATGCGGTGCATGGTGCTGATTCAGCAAAGGCATGCAGTCATGATCTGGTATATCGTGTGGTAGTTGATACAGTGCTTATATATTGGAACTAGGACTGACAAGAGAAAATTTCAAGTGTTGGAACTAGGTTCTGAGCTTATTATATGGATAAAAGAAGAATCTTTAGATTTGATCAAGCTAATGTGCTCAACTAGGTTGTGGTAGCACGGGCAGGTGCTCGAAATGTTAGAGAGTGACTTCAGGTAACTCCAGAGCAGCTTAGCACGTTCGAGGAAGAACGTCAGTTTAAGTAGGGGAGAATGTAACGACTCGACCGGTCATTTTGAGCTCTAGCACGTCGTTCAACGGTTTGAGGCCGTGAAAAATTTTGTTTCAGGAGTTAAGACTTGCAAGTGTTGTCAGAATTGAATTTCTTTAAGTTTAGAGTTGGTTTGGAAATAAAATTCTCATTTCAGAAGCCTTAAGTTGGAAGAATCAACCAAGATTGGAATTTTTAGTAAACGACCTCCGAATCAGGATTTCAAGGTTCCTGCAAGTTCGTATGATGTTTTCGAACTTGGGCGTATGTCTGGATCGAGTTTCGGATAACCCGAGAGCGTTTCGGCGTATATTGTGGAAGTCGACATTTTTGAAGAATTTCATAGATTTGGGCTTGAAGTGCATTTCAGTGATGTTGTGTCACACCCCAAAATCCCACCATCGGTCCGTGATGGCGTCTAACGTTGAACCCGCTAGATAAGCCAACGTGTATAGATAAACTAGCATAATAACATCAATTTAATAGGATAACTAAGCAGTTCATAATTTAATAGCGGAAATAAATATTATTTCAAGCTAAATAAGGACAACATAATATAACAACACGTAAATTTTCCCAAAACCTGGAGTCACAAACTCACGAACTGTCTATGAGAGTGCTAAATACAATGTCTGAAAGGAAATACATGACTCTCTCTGAAACTAGAGGAAAAATAAGACAGATGTGAAGACAAAGGGATGGAAGAGACGCCAAGGCCCACGAACACCAGCGGGTATACCTTGAAGCCTCTAGGGTAAGCTGGAAGATACACCCACTAATGATGTCCACCGGGTCCGGCTGCGTAATCTGCACAACATAAAGAAGTGCAGGTGTAGCATCAGTACGACCGACCCCATGTACTGCGTAAGTACCGAGTCTAACCTCGGCGAAGTAGTGACGAGGCTAAGACACGACAACAAAATGTACTTGTGCAGTTCAATAGTATAGCAAAACTAAACAAGAATACAATTACGGGGAGGAAATGCTGGGTGTAAGAGATAGTAAGTACTGAAATGACAAACGAAAACAACAGTCTGAAATATCTGAAAATAATAGCGGGAAATGACAACACAGATTAAACAGTGAAAGATGCGTCACGGCATGTCCCTTCGTGCATAATAATTATAATATAAAACATGGCACGAAATGTCCCCTCGTGCATAATAAATATAACATGGCACAGAATGTCCCCTCGTGCATAATAAATATAAACATGGCACGGAATGTCCCCTCGTGCATAATAAATATAAACATGGCATGGAATGTCCCCTCGTGCATAATAAATATAAACATGGCACAGAATGTCCCCTCGTGCATAATAAATATAAACATGGCACGAAATGTCCCCTCGTGCATAATAAATATAAACATAGCACGGAATGTACCCTCGTGCATAATAATATAAAACACGACACGGCATCACCCTTCGTGCTTTGACACTCTTCCTAACCCAAACAACAGTCACAAACAAGGGCAAGGGAGTAAATAGAATAAAAATAGAAATCCCGGCAAGGGAATATCAATTAAACAATTAAATCCCGGAAAGGGAACATCAATTAACAATTAAATCCTGGCAGGGGAACTATCCAACGATGATCCGGCAAGGGTATATTTCAATAACTCTTTCTCTTTCTTTCACTTTCATTTCCATGATTTATTCTATTACTTGAGCTGCTGCTCCAAAGGATGTAATTATCTCATATTCCTTCATCATTCGTTTTACAATTTGAGCCAATGCTCCAAAAGATGTAATATCTCATATTTCTTCATTATTCGTTTCACAATTTGAGCCAATGCTCCAAAGAATGTAATTATCTCATATTCCTTCATCATTCGTTTCACAATCATATAGAAATCATCAATTAGTCATAAAAATCACAACAAAGTCAGAATATTCACAATATAGGGACTCACGGTCATGCTAGACACCAATGTATATATACTTGTCACCATACCTATACATCGTATTTGACAATTAGCAAATAGCAGATAATACTTAACTCCTATTTCCTCAAGCTATGGTTAGACCAAACACTTACCTCGGGTCAAAAATATAGCAATCAACCCTCTAACACCGCCTTTCCCTTAGAATTCAACTCCGGAATGGTATTATCTAGAGATAATCAACTCAAGTATATCAATAAGGATTCAATAATTTGCATAGCCTAATTACCCATTACCATGCATTCTTCCAAAATAACAAAATTCGACCCCGGGCCCGCTTGGTCCAAACATGAGACTCGGACCAAAACCACTTAACCCACGAGCCCGAATATATAATTTGTTTTCAAATTCGACCCCAAAATGAGCTCTAAATCAAGAAATTTCAAAAGGGCCTAACTCTACCCAAATTCCCAATTTTCTACTCTAATTTCCATGTTTTAGGCTTAGGAATTCATTAGATATAGATGAAAAATGAAGGAAACGAGTTAAAATTTACTAACCCAAGAAGTTTTGGTGAATTATGGCTTCAATGGATGCCTAAGGACCTTGGAGAAGAGAGAGTTCGTGAAAACTTATGAAAAACCCATACTACACTGTTCTGGAAATTAAAATATATAACTGGGAAATATTTCCCTTCGCGTTCAAGGAAGGGAGGTCGCGCTCGTGAAGGGTAGACTTGACAGACCATCGCGTTCGTGGAAGGGTGAACGAGAACACGAAGAGTAAAAAGGCTGGCGTCCATAAATTGACCTACGTGAACGCATGGGACATCACGTGAACGTGATGAAGAAGACCTGCAAAGCTACGGGAATGCGGTCAAATGTATGCGTACACGAAGAGGAAAATAGGGCTAAGCCCTCAGGGTCAAATAACACTACGCGATCGCGAGGGAATGGCTACGAATGCGATAAAGGAAAAGCCTAAAGCTTCGTGAACGCGGGAGAGGCGTCGCGAACGCGAAGAACAAATGGGACCTGCAACAGCTGAAGCAAAACCATCAATTTTCCTAAGTTAAAAATCACTCTGAGACACCTCCGAAATACTCCCAAGCCCTCAGGGCTCGTAACAAATCACATGCACTAACTCAACAACATCCTACGAACTTAACCGTGCGATCAAATCGCTAATATACATCAAAAACAACGAATCGAACCTTAGAATCACTAGTTTTTCTTCAAATTTCATAAACTTTCAAATTTAGAATTTTAAGTCCGAAACACGTCAAATGACGTCCAATTTCAACCAAACTTCCCAGAAATATCTTAAACCACATATGAGACTTGTACCGGGTGCCGGAACCAAAAGACGGGCCCGATACCAACACATTCTAACAAATTTCCATTTCACTTTCCTTTATAAATTTCAGAAAAATAATTTCACTCAAAAATTCATTTCTCGGGCTTGGAACCTCGGAATTCGATTCCGAGCATACGCCCAAGTCCCATATTTTTCTCCAGACCCTCCGGGACCGTCAAATCACGGGTCCGGGTCAGTTTACCCAAAATGTTGACCAGAGTCAAATTTACTCATTTTAATATCAAATTTTTAGCATTTTTCACAGAATTTCATATTTAAGCTGTCCGGCTACGCGCTCGGACTGCGCATGCAAATCGAGTCAACTACAAATGAGGTTTTCAAGGCCTCAAAAGTATGGGATGGGTAATAAAATAGGTGATGACCCTTTGGGTCGTCACATTCTCCACCTCTAAAACAACTGTTTGTCCTCGAACAGACAGAAGAAGGAAGTACCTGAGTCGGGAAATAAATGAGGGCAACCGCTCCGCATATCAGACTCGGACTCCCAGGTCGATGCCTCGAGAGGCTGACCTCTCCACTAAACACGAACAGAAGGGAAACTCTTGGATGTCAACTGACGAACCTGCCGTGATACCTCTCAATCATGGACACATGATCCAACTAGACAGTGCTGAAATCTAACACGTGGGTTGGATCGTCGTGATGCCTCTCAAGCATGGACACATGAAAAAATGGATGTACGACTGATAAGCTAGGCGGAAATACAAGTCTATAAGCCACCTCTCCCACTCCATCAAGAATCTCAAAAGGACAAATGAACCTAGGGCTAGGCTTTCCCTTCTTCCCAAATCTCATCGCGCCCTTCATAGGCGACACTTGGAGCAATACTGGCTCACCAACCATAAAAGTCACATCTCGAACCTTGTGATTTGCATAACTCTTTTGCCTGGACTGAGCTGTACGAAGCCTATCCTGAATGATCCTGACCTTGTTCAAAGCCTCCTGAACCATAACTATACCCAACAATCGAGCCTCTCCCGGCTCAAACCATCCAACTGAAGATCGACACCGCCTACCATATAAGACCTCATAAGGAGCCATCTGGATACTCGACTGGTAGATGTTGTTGTAGGCAAACTCTGCTAAAGGCAAGAACTGATCCCATGATCCTCCAAAGTCAATAACACAAGCTCGGAGCATATCCTCCAGTATCTGAATAGTCCGCTCGGACTGTCCATCCGTCTGAGGATGAAATGCTATGCTCAACTCCACGTGGGTGCCTAACTCTCACTGAACTTCTCTCTAGAAACGCGAGGTAAAATGCGCGCCCCGGTCCTAAATGATAGATATCACCATGAAGGCGAACAATTTCCCGGATATAGATCTCAGCTAACCTCTCGGATGAATAGGAGACTGCCACAGGAATGAAATGCGCTGACTTGTTCAGCCTATCAACAATGACCCACAGTGCATCAAACTTCTTCCGGGTCAATGGAAGTCCATAGTGATCCTCTCCCACTTCCACTCGGGAAGTTCAATCCTCTGAAATAAACCACCAGGCCTCTGATGCTCATACTTAACCTGTTGAAAATTCAAGCACCGGGCCACATGTGCCACAATATCCTTCTTCATTTTACAACACCAATAATTCTGCCGCAAATCCTGATACATCTTCACGGCGCCCGGATGAATAGAGTACCGGGAACTATGGGCCTCCTCTAAAATCAACTCTCGAATCCCATCAATGTTGGGCACACAAACTCACCCCTGCAATCTCAAAACACCATCATCATCTAAGGTCACCTGTTTGGCACCTCCGCGCTACACCGTGTCTCTATGGACAAATAAATAGGGATCAACAAATTGCCGATCACAGATACGCTCCAATAATGAAGAACGAGCGATCGTACAAGCCAACACTCGACTAGGCTCAGAAATATCCAACCTCATAAATCGATTGGACAAAGCCTTAACATCCAAAGAAAGTGGCCTCTGACTGACCATAATAAAATCAAGACTGCCCATGCTATGCTAACTTCCTACTCAAAGCATCCGCCACCACATTGGCCTTTCCTGGGTGATATAAGTGCCTCCAAATATTCAATGCGTGGACAATGGCTGCCAACTCCAAATCATGCACTAGATAGTTCTTTTCATGAATCTTCAACTACCTCGAAGCATAAGCAATGACCTTGCCATCCTGTATCAACACTTCACCAAGCCCAATACGGGAAGCATCGAATAGACGGTATAAGGCCCTGGACCTGTGGGCAAAACCAATACCAGTGTCGTAGTCAGAGCTGTCTTGAGCCTATGAAAGCTCGCCTCACACTCGTCCGACCATCTGAACTGGGCACCCTTATGGATCAACCTGGTCATCGGGGCTGCAATAGGTGAGAACCCCTCCACGAACTGACGGAAATAGCATGCCAATCCCAAGAAACTCCGAATCTCTGTAGTTGATCCTGGTCTAGGCCAGTTCTTGACTGCCTCAATCTTTCTCGAGTCAACCTGAATACCCTCTGCTGATACGACATGACCCAGGAATGCAACTTAACTCAACCAGAACTCACACTTCGAAAACTTTGCATATAGCTGACTATTCTTCAGAGTCTGAAGAACCACTTTGAGATGCTCCTCGTGCTCCTCCTGGTTGTGGGAGTATATCAATATATCATCTATGAAACTATCAAAAACGAGTCCAAATAAGGCCTGAACACTCGGTTCATCAAATCCATAAAAGCTGCTGGGGCATTTGTCAACCCAAACGACATGACTAAAAACTCGTAATGCCCGTACCGAGTGCGGAAAGCTTTCTTAGGGACATCAGATGCATTAATCCTCAACTGATGGTATCCATATCTCAAGTCTATCTTTGAAAATACCTTGGCACCCTGAAGTTGATCGAACAAATCATCAATCCTTGGCAGTGGATACTTATTCTTGATTGTAACATTGTTCAATTGCCGGTAATCAATGCACATCCTCATCGAAGCATCCTTTTTCTTCACAAACAATACCGGAGCACCCCAAGGAGAAACGCTGGGCCTAATGAAACCCTTCCCAAGCAAATCCTGCAACTGTTCCTTCAACTCTTTCAACTCTGGCGGGGCCATGCGATACGGGGGAATAGAATGGGCTAGGTGCCCGGAGCCATATCAATGCAGAAATCAATGTCCCTTTTGGGTGGCATCCCCGACAGTCTGAAGGGAAGACCTTAGGAAAATCACGAACCACGGGTACCGAATCAATAGAGGGAACCTCAACACTGGAATCGCGCACATAAGCCAAATAAGCCAAACACCCCTTCTCGACCATACGTCGAGCCTTCACGTACAAAATAACATTGCGGGTAGAATGACCAGGAGTTCCCTTCCACTCCAAACGGGGCAAATCCGGCATGGCTAAGGTCACCGCCTTGGCATGGCAATCCAAGATAGCATGATATGGGGATAACCAGTCCATCCCCAATAGAACATCAAAGTCGACCATAACTAAAAGCAACAAATCAACACGGGTCTCAAGACCCCCAATCGCCACAACACAAGAACGATGGAATCGATCGACCACGATAGAATCACCCACCGGTGTAGATACATAAACAGGAACACTCAGTGGATCACTAGGCATGACCAGGTATGGTGCAAAATAAGAGGACACATATGAATACGTAGACCCTGGGTCAAATAGCAGTGAAGCATCTCTGTCACAAACCCGAATAGTATCTGTAATGACTGCATCTGAAGACTCGGCCTCTGGCCTGGCTGGAAGAGCATAACATTGGGGCTGGGCCCCACTACCCGGAACCATATCTCTGGGACGGCCGGCCGCTGGCTGGCCTCCAACTTTGGCGGCCTGTGCTCCACCTCTATGACCTCTACATCCACCTCTAGCACCTCTACTCTCACCTCTAGCTGGTTGGGCAGGCTGTGGAACACCTGGTGCCTGTACTATGGCACGAGAACCCTGATGTAGAGACCCACCAGAACCTCGGGGGCAAAACCTTGAAATGTGCCCCAAACCACCGCAAGTATAACAAGGCTTCTGCTGATGTGACTGCTGACTCTAGAACTGGCCTTGTTGACAACCACCCTAGAAATTTTGAAACGGCGGTGCACTAATAGGTGCTGGTGGCGCACTGTAAGGATGGTGATCGAAATAGTGCGTCTGATAACCACGACCACCTGAAGTACCACGGGAAACCTGGAGAGCTGACAAAAATGGTCTGGGAGGATGACCTTTTCCTGAAGAATCCCTGCCCCCAGATGAGGCTCCACCGAAACGACCGAAATGACGGGGCCTCTTGTCAGCCTCCTAACCACCCCCTGTGACAAAATCATCTCAATCCTTCTGGCCCATTGGCCGCATCCTGGAACGATATATCTGTACCTGACTCTCTAGCCATCTGAAGTCTGATAGGCCGGGCCAATCCCTCGATAAACCTCTGAACCCTCTCCCAATCAGTGGGAAGTATCGTAAGAGCATGTCAGGCTAGAGTGATGAACCTGGTCTCGTACTGAGTAACGGACATGGATCCCTGCTGGAGACGCCCAAACTGCCTCCGAAGGTCCTCTCTCTGAGTAATGGGAAGGAACTTCCCCAAAAATACTTTTGAGAACTAAGTCCAAGTCAAAGGTGTAGATCCAGCTGGTCTGGCTAAGTAATAGTCTCTCCACCAACTCTTAGCTGCACAAGATAACCGTAAAGTAGCGAAGTCAACTCCGTTGGACTCCAATATGCCCATGTTCCGAAGAACCTCATAGCAGTTGTCCAAATAATCCTGGGGGTCCTCTGATGGTGAACCAGTAAAAGTAGCGGTGAATAACTTAGTGAACCTGTCCAGTTTTCCCAAAGCATTTGCTGACATAGCTGCTCCCTCTGCTACCGGTGTTGCAATACCCGGCTGAGCTACTCCGGCTGGCTGAGGTGTCGGAGTCTGAAACTATGGAGCTAGCTCCTCTGGTACGCGGGCGGCAGGAGTCTGGGCACCTCATCCCGCCTGAGAGGCGGCTGGTGCTGTAGGAAGAAGACCCACCTGTGCTACACTCTCCATGAGTCTTACTAGACGGACAAGGGCGTCTTGAAGCACTGGGGTAGCTATGAACCCCTCTGGGACCTGAGCTGGTCCAACTGGGGCTGCCGGAACTGGAACCTCCTCGTCAGACTCGACCTGAGGGTCCTCCATTGGGGCTGCTGCTCTAGGCTGAGCCCGACCCCGGCCTCGGCCTCTAGCACGGCCTCGTCCTCGACCTCGACCCCAAGTAGGAGCTGTAGCAGGAGTGTCAGGATGCTGAGCGGAACCAAGGGAAGCACGAGTCCTCGCCATCTGTGAGAGAATAGAATAGAAACTCAATCAGTACTCAGAATTCTTAGCACACGACAAAGAAGAAAAGAAATATGGAGTCATCCTAACTTCGCAACCTCTGGGGATAAATACAGACATCTCCATACCGATCCCTCAGACTCTACCAAGTTGTCCGTGAGTTGTGAGACCTAAGTAACCTAGTGCTCTGATACCAACCTGTCACGCCCCGAAATCCCACCATCGGGCCGTGATGGCCTCTAACTTTGAACCTGCTAGACAAGCCAACGTGTATAGATAAACTAGCATAATAACATCAATTTAATAGGATAACTAAATGGTTCACAATTTAATAGCGGAAATAAATATGGTTTCAAGCTAAACAAGGACAACATAATACAACAACGCGTAAATTTTCCCAAAACTTGGAGTCACAAACTCACGAACTGTCTATGAGAGTGCTACATACAAAGTCTGAAAGGAAATACATGAATGTCTCTTAAACTAGAGGAAAAACAAGACAGAAGTAAAGACAAAGGGATGGAAGAGACGCCAAGGCCCACGAACGCCAGCGGGTATACCTTGAAGCCTCTAGGGGAAGCTGGAAGACACTCCCACTAATGATGTCCTCCGGGCCCGGCTGCATAATCTGCACAACATAAAGAAGTGCAGGTGTAGCATCAGTACTGAGTAAGTGCCCAGCCTAACCTCGGCGAAGTAGTGTCGAGGCTAAGACACGACAACAAAATGTACCTGTGCAGTTCAATAGTATAGCAGAAACTAAACAAGAATACAATTACGGGGAGGACATGCTGGGGGTAAGAGATAGTAAATACTGAAATGATAGAAACAATAACAACAGTCTGAAATATCTAAAATAATAACGGGAAATGAAAACACAGATTAACAGTGAAAGATGCGGTACGTCACGTCCCCTCGTGCATAACAATAATATAAAACATGGCACGGAATGTCCCCTCGTGCAGAATAAATATAAACATGGCACGGAATGTGCCCTCGTGCATAATAAATATAAACATGGCACGGAATGTCCCCTCGTGCATAATAAATATAAACATGGCACAGAATGTCCCCTCGTGCATAATAAATATAAACATGGCACGGAATGTCCCCTCGTGCATAATAATATAAAACACGGCATGACATCACCCTTCGTTCTTTAACACTCTTCCTCACCCAAACAGCAATCACAAACAAGGGCAAGGGAGTAAACAGAATAAAAATAGAAATCCCGGCAAGGGAACATCAATTAAACAATTAAATCCCGGCAAGGGAACATCAATTAACAATTAAATCCCGGCAAGGGAACTATACAACGATGACCCGGCAAGGGTATATTTCAATAACTCTTTCTCTTTCTTTCACTTTCATTTCCATGATTTATTCTATTACTTGAGCTACTGCTCTAAACGATGTAATTATCTCATTTACTAACCCAAGAAGTTTTGGTGAAGGATGGCTTCAATGGATGCCTAAGGACCTTGGAGAAGAGAGAGATCGTAAAAACTTATGAAAAACCCGTACTACACTGTTCTGGAAATTGAAATATATAACTGGGTAAAATTTCCCTTCGCATTCGCGAAAGGGAGGTCGCGCTCGCAAAGGGTAGACTTGAAAGGCCATCGTGTTCGCGGAAGGGTGAACGCGAACGCGAAGAGTAAAGAGGCTGGGGTCCAGAAATTGACCTACGCGAACGCGTGGGACATCACGCGAACGCGATGAAGAAGACCTGCAAAGCTACGCGAACGCGAAGAGGAAAAGAGGGATAAGCCCTCAGGGTCAAATAACCATACACGATCGCGAGGGAATAGCTGTGAACGTGAAGAAGGAAAAGCCTAAAGCTTCATGAATACGGGAGAGGCGTCGTGAACGCGAAGAAAAAATGGGACCTGCAACAGCTAAGCAAAACCAACAATCTTCCTAAGTTCAAAATGACTCCAAGACACCTCTGAAACACTCCCGAGCCCTCGGGGCTCCTAACGAATCACATGCACTAACTCAACAACATCCTACAAACTTAACCGTGCGATCAAATCGCCAATATAACATCAAAAACAACGAAACGAACCTCAAAATCACTAGTTTTTCTTCAAATTTCCTAAACTTTCAAATTTAGAGTTTTAAGTCCGAAACACGTCAGACGAAGTCCAATTTCAACCAAGCTTCACAAAAATATCTTAAACAACATATGAGTCCTGTACCGGGTGCCTAGACAAAATACAGGCCCGATACCAACACATTCTAACTTATTTCCATTTCACTTTTCTTTATAAATTTCAGAAAAACAATTTCACTAAAAAATTCATTTCTCGGGCTTGGGACCTCGAAATTCGATTCCGGGCATACGCCAAAGTCCTATATTTTCCTACGGACCCTCGGGGACCGTCAAATCATGGGTCCGGGTCTGTTTACACAAAATGTTGACCGGAGTCAAATTTACTCATTTTAATATCAAATTTTTAGCATGTTTCACAGAATTTCATACTTAAGCTGTCCGGCTACGCGCCCGGACTGCGCAAGCAAATCGAGGCAACTACAAATGAGGTTTTCAAGGCCTCAAAAGTATGGTATGGGTAATAAAATAGGTGATGACCCTTTGGGTCATCACATGTAGATATATGTTTGGGATTTTGAGTCTGGGAACAGCTTCGTATGGTGATTCTGGAGTTGGGAGCGTGATTGAAAGTGAATTTGGATGTCCGTAGGTCATTTTGAAGTCATTTGGCTAAATATAGAAATTTGAAGGTTTTTGAGAAATCCGGCCGGAAGTGGAAGTTTTGATATCGAGTTTAGAATGTGATTCCGAAAGTTGGAGCAAGTTCGTAATGTTTAATATGACTTGTGCGCAAAATTTGGGGTCAATCAGGCGTGATTTGATAGGTTTCAGCATCGGATGTAGAAGTTGGAAAATTCTAAGTTTATAAAGTTGGGATGTGAGTGTGATTCGTGGTTTCGATGTTGTTTGATGTGGTTTGAGGCCTCGTGCATGTTCGTATTATGTTATGGAACAGGTTGGTATAATTGGACGGGGTCCCGGGGGCCTCGGGTGGATTCCGGGTGGTTAACAGATCAATATTTGAAGTTGAAGAAAGTTAAGGTTGCTGTCATCTGGTGTGATCCGCATATGCGAGGATTTGGCCGCAGGTGCAGTTTTGGAACCGTAGGTTCAAGAATGGGCAGGCTTGGCTGGGATCGCAAGTGCGATGGAATTTCCGCACCTGCGGCTTCACAGGTGCGGACAATGGGGCGCAGGTGCGATTTGGGCTGGAGTTAAGGAAGCCTCAGGTGCGGGAGGTTGGTCGCACCTTCGGGAGCGCAGGTGCGGAGGTAGGACCGCATGTGCGAAAATCGTCCTGGGCAGAATGTTTTAAAACAAGGATTTTGGTTCATTTGTCTTCATTTCTTCTTGGGCTTAAGCGATTTTGGGTGGCTTCAAAGAGAGGATTCCTTCATGCAATGTCCAGGTAAGTAACTCCTTCATTCCTCTAAGTTAAATACAAGATTATATGCATGGATTAGGCACGGAAATTGGTATGAATTTGGGAAATTATTGAAGAAACCTAGAAATGTAAATTTGGAATTTAGCCACGAATTTGAGCATGGGATGTAGAGTAAATTGTATGATTGAACTAGTAGAGCTATGGGTAGAATGTATCTTCGAGGATTTTGGATATTCGGGCACGTAAGACCGAGGGCATTTTAGTCATTTCTCCGAGAAGGGTTGGGAAAGTATATAATTTGAATTTGTTGTTAGTATTAGGATGAATTTTCATTTCTTTGCCGTTATGTGGTAGTTTTAGAGCGTTGTGCGTCCGTTGGAGTCATCGGAAGGGCTTGAAAGCTGGTATTGGAATTTCAGAGCGAGGTAAGTCTCCTTTTTAACTTTGTGAGGGGGAATTGTTCCCCTAGGTGAATTAATTAAGTATATGCTATTATCTTCGGGGGATACGTATGCACGAGGTGACGGGAGCCCGTGCGTAGCTACTATTATGCCATGTACGGGTAGTCTAGGACCCACTAGCATGCCTTACGTGTCGTACCTCTAATCCTGCCTGTAATATTAAACTGCTAATATAATCGAAATTGAAATTGAATATCTGAAGAAGACTAAAGTTCATTATTTTAATCATCTAAAAAGAGAATTGATTCCTCTATGGATAATGCACACCTAGTAGGGTTATATTGTGGAATATCATTAAATTTTGGCAAATGAGTTTCAAAACAAAGATTTAAAAACTATATTTCATGTTCCTTTAAGAAGGATTTTTACCACTTTCCTGAGAAAAACTGCTTTCTTGATAAAATAGGGAATTATTCTGTGGATACATGTAACTTTGGGTGCCTGAGTCGCATGTATGATTCGCGAGCAGGATGGCCCTGTATTTGTGTGTATTCATATGAGCACCTGAGTCGCATGTATGATTCACGAGCAGGCTAGCCTTATTATTTTTAACCGCGTCGCATGATTGATTCACGAGCGGGGCAAATAGATGCATCTATGATTCGGGTCGTTCGACCCTCGGCAGTGCACAGTTTATGTTTATGTTGGTTCGGGCCGTTCGACCCTCGGCATTGCTTGCGCATGATATTTACTACGTAGTTGCTATGATTTTGCCTGATTACTGGCCTGAAATATTAAGTTATCAATTGAAAATACAGAGATTTAAAGTTATTAAAAATATTTTGGAGAAGTTGTTACTTTCTGTTGATTTATTGTTATTTAATTAAATCACCCACGTTGATTAATTGTTATTAATATGACGAAGATGTAAAATGTTAAACGTGAACGAAGTTGAAATTACTTATTCCTTATTTTAATAAATTTCCTATGATAATCGTGCTTAGTGTCATACCGAAATTTTCTAAATTGAGCTTTAGCAAGTGTCTAATTTGACCTCTCGTCACTACCTCTCTGAGGTTAGGCGAGCGACTTACTGAGTACACGTTATTTTTGTACGCATGCTACACTTGCTGTGCATTTTATTGCACAGGTACTTTCATAGAAATGTGGAGTATTCGGAGACTTAGGCGAGCTGCATCATCCGTAGGCGATCCGCAGCTGATAGAGTAACATTTGGTTGTCTAGTTATATTTCAGACAGGTTTTGTAACGATTGTATAAATTCTTAGAAATTTCCATGTACTTGTGACACCAGGTTCTGGGGTATGTTGGAGTATATATGCTAAAGTGTAGTATTCAAACTATTTTTTTAATTAACAGACTTTTATTTGGTTAATATGTAATAAAGTGAAAGGAAATATTTTCATAAATGTTAAAAACCAGGAATTGTTTCAATTAAATAAATGATTGGCTTTCCTAACAATGGTGTCCGGCGCCATCACGACTTTGAAATTTTGGGTCGTGACAATCAAAAGATCTTGTACTTTTAGTATTTCAAAATCTTCAGATAATCAAGAAAAAATTTGAATAAAACTCCCCAAAACCCGAGGTCAACAGTCATGAGCACTAAGTAAGACAGAAAATCTTTCACGGCATTTTCCTAATACATCAAGTCTAGGAAAAATGTAAATATGCGACAAAAATGAGAGGGAGAAGGGTGGGGCTGCAAACGCCGTGCATATATCTCAGAATATCTGACCAGCTCCATCGAAAACAACCGAGTCTCACTCGATCCGGGCACCTGAATCTGCACACAAGGTGCAGGGAGTAACGTGTGTACACCAACTCAGTAAGTAACAAATATAAATAAGGACTTGAGTGCAGTGACGAGCTTTAATGACATGAAAAGATCATATAAGAAATATCAGTGGAAAACAGTAAAACAAGTCAAGAAATCTACGTTCCAAAAGTTTCATAAACCCCATTTTTTCTATTTTCCAATCTCATGTAAAGATTTTATTCAACATTTATCTTTTAGAGGAAAACTTACAAAGAAGAGTGAAAATAGTAGTTTCATAGCAAACAAGCCCCTCGGGCACAGTGTCACTCACAAATAAAGCCTCTCGGGCAAGCCTCTCAGTCACTCCTGACTCATCTCTCGTCAATCAACATTCATACTCAACACTCATGCTCAATAGGTATCATATAATAACCGATGCGGCGTCCAACCCGATCCATAAATAGTCGACTGCACCCACTGGGGGTGTACAGAGTTCAGAGGGGCTCCTTCAGCCCAATCGCTATATTGCTGCGGCGTGCAACGCGATCCAATATATATAACGTTGCGGCGTGCAGCCCTATCCAATATATATATCGCTGCGGCGTGCAACCCGATCCATCACTATCCTCACAGATCTGGCTCTAGGCCTCGCTCAATCATCACCCTCATAATCCACTCGGGCAACTCACCACAAACACAGGGACTCAGCCCAAAAATATCTTTCATTTTTCGAAAACAGGGTGATAAACAGGAATGAACAATGAACAAGTGTAAATCATGACTGAGGTTATATTTTCTATCAAACCAGTGTGAGAATAGTAGTAAAATACCCCTGAGGGTCCAAACAGGTCGGCACAAGGCCCCAAACATGGCATACAACCCAAATATAGTATAAATTTGTAAAACACGGAGTATCATGTGATTTCAAATCAAATACGCGGCGTAATAGTAGCTATGGGACGGACCAAGTCACAATCCCTACCGGTGCACGCCCACACGCTCGTCACCTAGCATGTGAGTCACTTCATTTATCAAAACAATACGAAATACCCCTCAGGTCAAGATTTACGTTCGTTACTTACCTCAAACCGGAAGAAAACTACTCTGCGATGCCTTTGCCTCTCGACTCGGCCTCAACGCGCTCTGAATCTATTCAAAACAGATTCATATCATCAAAATATGCTAAAGGGACGAACCCCGCTCGAAAATATCCAATTTACATATATAATCCCGAAATTGGCCAAACCCGACCCCCCCGGGCCCATGTCTCGGATTCTTATAAATATTGCAAAACTAGAATCTTTACGCCCTCACGAGTTAATGCATACCAAATACATCAAAATCGGACCCCAAATAGCCCCTCAATTTCCCAATTTAAACTCTCAAGTTTCAAGCCCTTAATCCTCCTAATTTCACCACTAACACATGATTAAACAATGGGATAATTGCCATAAACACAAGATACAAAGTCCATGTAGCTTACCTCACTGAATACACTTGATTCCCCCTTGAAATCCCAGCTGAAAGCTCCAAAATCCGTCAAAAATGGTGACGAAAATGAGAGAATTTCGCGAAGGTAACCTTATATAGGTTATGCCTAGTGATATCGCACATGCGACCAAAATCCCACACCTGCGGAAAATTCCTCACAAGTGCGGAAACTCACTTAACGCCAAAATTTCGCATCTGCGGTCCTCAACACGCACCTGCGGGCCCAAGGTGCGACCCAACTTCCGCATCAGCGCTCCCAAGCCAGGTTCCTATTTTATGCATCTTCGCAAGGTGTTCCGCACCTGTGCCTTCGCACCTGCGGCTCCACGTCCGCAGGTGCGACCACACCAGAAGGCCTACACCAGAAGCCCTTTGCTGGAATTTCCCAACTTCCAACCTTCCAAAATCATCTGAAATCAATACCGAGCCCCTCGGGGCCTCAACCAAAAGTACCAACAAGTCATATATCAATATACCAACCTAGTCAAACCCTCGGAATGCTCAAAATAACATCAAAACACCAAATCAAATCCAAACTCAAGCCTAAGATTTTCTAAACTTCCGAAAATCACCAACGATTCCGAAACCAAACCACTTCCGAATGACCTGAAAATTTGCGCACACATCCCAAATGACAATACGTACTTTTTCCAACTTCCGAAATTCCATTCCGAACCCGATAGCTGATTTTCCACTGCGGACCAAAAATCCAATTTCGCCAATTCAAGCCTAATTCTACTCCGGACCTCCGAATGACATTCCGAACACACTCCTAAGTCCCAAATCACCTAATGAAGCTATCCAAGCCACAAAACTCCTATTTTGATATCATTTACCTATAAGTGAACTTCCGATTGACTTTTTCCAACTAAATCACCAATTAAAGAGACTAAGTGTCTCATTTCTCACCACAACCAACCTGAACCCGAACCAATCAACCCAACACAACACAAAAGATCTGAACCAAACAAGTATGAAGCAGAATTGGAAAGAAAACAGGGCTAAACTCTCGGAACGACCGGTCAGGTCGTTACACGTAATGTTCAGCACCTAGACAACATGCCTATAGGACATAATGAACGAACTGCCTGTTTAACACCGTTTATTAGTCTATTATGACCCTGATTAACAATTAGATATACCATTTATAGGACATCTCAGATCCACGCCTAGGCAAGCCTGTAGGATAATCAAACTCTTGCAAAATGGTAAAACTGTGCTTTGTTTAATTACTTGTGAACTGCCCAGATTCAACAACCCCTAAAATCAGTAGGCAAACTGATTAGGTCTCCACTGCTTTACTTTAACAAGATGCTTCATATATTCTGTTTGTCATGCTCACCAAAATATCCTGCTTTAGGACTCTTAAAGTATCTAAAATACTGTTGTTTGAGACGTGCAATTGACTGCTTATTTGTGGAGGTAAATGTGAGCCCCCTTTGTTGCTTTATCGGACAGTCCTACTTGTTTAAAATTTTCGCTTAGATTTTCTCATGTTAAGCAATTTAGCAGAGTCTAGAACTGCCCTAATTAGAGGTCCTAAACACCTCCAGGGCCATAAGAAATGGATGATTAATGCATGCATAGGGTATGTTTAATTAGAATCGCTTACATAACCACTAAGGGGAGGGTAATTGGGTCGAAGGGATATGATGACATGTGCGCTAATACCACGTGTAACCCCTCTAATTGAAGAAGGTTTATCGGTATTGCACAGAAGTGATCCTATAGGCTAAAAAACATAGGACCCATTTATTCCCATTTTTTCGTAATCCATATGTGTGTGTAAATTGCTTTACTTGCTTAATGACTAATTCACCAAAAATGAGTTTGGTCGGGACCCACCGTTGTTGACCTCGAGGGGTGCCTAATACCTTCCCCTCAAGGTAATTTCAAGCCCTTACCCAATCTCTGGTAATGTAAATCATTTTCATGAGTTAATTGAATTAGGTACCCTAACACACCTTAAATCTGTTAGGTGGCGACTCTTCAATTTCCATACCCCTTTCCCAAAAGGAAACAATTTGTCCCAAAGCATGTCGAAACCCAGACTCCGCGAAAGGGAAACAAGAGGGCGTGATAGCATGGAGACTCTGCTGGGGATTTAAGGCTTTTACCATAACAAACTTGTTTTTTGTAAATTGGTCTTATGGATGCTTCTTTTTCATTAATATGTGTGCATCCTTTCCCTTTCCCCTTATGGAATTTAATTGCCCGTTTGAGTCTTTGTGATTTTCTTTACTGCAGAAGCTGACTTATTTCTTTGTTTTCCTTTCTTAAACGTCTTCCAATTATTAAATACCGCATTTATTATTTTCCTAACGTGCAAATATATGACAACATGCTATTTACTGCTGCATAAATCATGCTCAACATCATATTCCACTCGTGCGTATCAATCATATAGCAACGATTGATGAGTGGTTGCGCTCTTCTTATATATCACCCTTTAAATTTGGAAAATCTTATTTGCGGTCAAACTAGTCGATCAAAGGTGCAATCGACAATTCTGTGTCTTTTCCCCTCAAGTTGTCCGCTTGAGGGTACCAATCTAGACCCCCATAGCAACCTTACTCTGATTATAATTGTACATGCATCATGGTCAAACCTAGCCGGGACAATATGTTTTCCACGTAATAACCCTTTAAGACAAACCTTATCCTAAAGTCCACCGGGGTTACCATAATCCCAACGGACGCAACCACGTTTTATGCATTAATTTTGGAGAACTAAATGCCAATATGCTAATCATGGATATATAAATAGTCGAATCTGGAGGGGAAATGGTCTAACCTTATTTGTTTTGCAGAAAGTGAGGCACGAGGTCCCCAAGTCCGGCATGGTCCGTAGTATACCACCACTGCTACTAGATTGGTGGGAAGATCTTTCCTCAAGTGACAAAAAAACACATGTGTAGAAGGTCCTGGGAAATTTGCCTTCTCTGTTAGACATCCAACCAAATAACATGTTGATAGAAGTTGCAGCCATGTTCTGGGATCGTGAAGATCAGTGTTTCACTTCGGGGATATAGAAATGACCCCGCTCCTAGAAGAAATCGGGGGATTTGCTGGGCTACCTTGGGATAGCCCTGGGCTATTGGTACCGGAAAATCGCACTAGTAGGGGATTTCTAAAAATGATGGGTCTGAAAAAGAACGCCTATTTGGAGTGCTTAAAGAAATCTTATATACCATTTGACTACTTGTATGAGAGATACGGTCATAGCAAGTACTACCGTATTTTAAATGATGATTTTTCCATCACTTCCTTGGGTCATATTCACCGAAGATTTTTCGTGTTAATTATTTTATTCTTGGGTATGATAGTGTTCCCAACAAATAGGGAAAGAATTCAGACTAGACTGGCTATGGTCACCAAGACTCTAAAGGAAAGAATCGAGGGACATGCATACACCATAGTCCCTATGATTATAGCTGATATCTGCCGGGCCTTGGACTACTGCCATAAAGGGTCCAAACATTTCGAGGGCTGCAATTTGCTGCTGCAGTTGTGGTTAATGGAGTATCTCCAAAAGGGTCAATATCACTAGGAGTTTCCACAAAGGGCGTGGAATGACCATGGGACAGATTTGCTCAACTAGAGACTGCTAAGGAATGGGTGGAGTTCTTCGACAATTTGACTGAGGATCAGGTTTAGTGAATGTTTGAATGGTTCCCTACTGACGAGTTCATCATCAGGTCAAGGGACGCTCCTCACTTAGTGTTGATTGAGTTAAGGGGAATATACCCTTATGTTCCCATCAGGGTTATGAGGCAGGCAGGCAGAAAGCAGATCATACCGCGGGTCTCGAAGATAAGACATTTTCGGGCAAATTTTCAGGATGACGACATCCCTTACAAGTGTCAAGCTCAGAATATGTGGCACTCAAATATTATTGTGGAGAAGGACACCATCGAGCCAGATAGGTATCATGCGGGACATGCACCCTTTTACCTGGCACGGTTGGAGGACAACGTAGCTGGGAAAGTTGAGCCAGGAATTGGTCGGGGAAACAGAGTCATAGACGAAGATGCAGA